>DWGR01001683.1:0-15380 GCA_018247715.1 Heliconius burneyi | reverse complement strand
CAACGTTACAAGTATAATTGTTTTCTTAAATACCGCTGCAAACTTTGTATTATATGTAAATTTGTTTAATACTGTAGCATGATTGTAATGTCTGAATAAAGAGGCTTTTATTATTATTATTATTATTATTATAAGGGTTACGAAAAATATCGTCCAAAGTGTCGCAGAACGAGACGTCTGTCAAGTGCGAGGTTTATTAACTCAAATCCCATCATAGATTCTGTCACGTTTTAATTAGAAATGTTTTATGAATATCAAGGAAAAGTGGAGATTGAGCTCCGTATGTTCTTTACTCATTTAGTTTATATCCTCATTTTTATTTAATTTAATTCCAATAATTAAATAACATGGCGTTTAGACTAAACAAATTCGTCGAACACTTTCATTGTTATCCATTCAGATATAGTTTCGTAATGTATTTTTGAAAGATAATATTTAAATGCTATTGTTCCGTCGACACATTGAATAACTATTGAATAATATTATTCTTGCATTACGAGTGTCACGATTTTTACACCTCTCTCGGGTCGTTCACGGAATATGGCAGTAAAGGCGACGGTTGTGGGTTCGATTGCCATGTCGGCGAGAGAACAATAAGACAAATCCCAGTGTTTAGTTTCGTCAATCAACACAAAAAGTTTTCGACTCGGACAGTGCGTGGAGAAAGATCTTAATTCTATTTTTTTATCCTAAGTTTAATGGGCTTAAAACTTAGTGATATTATATTGCGTTCTTTAATTTTCATAGATTTTAGAAATATTGTTCCTATTTGGGATGGTACAGCTTCCGTGTAACGCTCATAGTTGACACCTCTCAAAGGTGTTAGAAGCCTCGTTAAATCTTGAAATCATGAATATTCAGGACTTTTATCTGTCACTCCAGTCGAGTATGGTTTTTTAGTTTTTAAACAGATTTTATATATATACTTACCTATCTTGTAACGTGCAAGCCAATCTTTTTATTTTTTTAGCTTCACGCTGTATCTCGCACATAACAGGGTTGTCATACATAATATTAAGACTCTCCGCTCTACATTTTTTCCGCCGAAATCTGGAGACATTGCGTGCCGAATAGCGGCTCAACGCCGCGTTTTGATTTGACACCAGAGCGAAGATACTAAAATTTTAAATAATTAATTTTCTCGGGTGGAAATGGAACCCACAACCTGTCACGTTCACAGTCACACGCTTGTGCCCCTGCGTTTAGACTGACCTCTATAATTTATATTTAAGAATCTAAACAACGATATTATACTTAGATCATTGTTGAGCTAAATTAAGCGTAAAAATTTTAAAAGTACAGAAATCGATTTCAGAAATTAAGTCGATTTTATCCATCCGATATTAATATAAAACGAAATTAGAATGAGCTTAAAATTGTTTTTTTAAGTCTGTGGTAGCTTTAATGTCGCACTACGGCAACGAAAGTGAAAGATGCAGCAAAATTCTAATAGCACTTGAAATTGACAAAAGTGTGCACCGAAATGGGCAAATTTTAACGAAGCCGTTGTGGCGCAAGGTGTGACTGTAACGAGACAGTTGTGGGTTCGACCGTTCTCGGATTCTGCAATGCGGATTCGACGAATTATTATTTGTTGATTCAATGACATTTCAATTGTCTTCGCTCTGGCACCAAGGCAAAAAGTCAGGCGTTCAGTGCTGCTACTTTACAAGAAGTGCCTCGCAAAATTCTGTGGAAAGTGGGACACGGAGTGTTTCAACACTATGTTCCCTCTGTCTATTCTGCTATGTGCGGGACACAGCGTGAAGCTGATTTATTTAATTTATTTAGTTATACCTAGATTTTTCGCAAAAAGAAAATACAAATTATAATTACACCATTAAAGGAAAGAGAGGGGAAGCTTGACAAGCATTATAACTATATGGAGTAGAACGAAAAGGCTAAGTTTATTTTTTTATATTTTTTAAAAGTGTTATTCCTCACCGAAAAAGCTTAGCTGATCGAATCCGTAATGAAGATGGCAGGTACTAGCGAGTATGTCACGGCGAGAATAAAGAAAAACATGCTCAGCTGGTTTGGGCACGTTGAATGAATGCGTGATGAAAGAATTGGAAAAACGATTTATGATGGAAAATTGAGGGGTAAGAGAGGTAAGTGGAAACCTCGGTTAAACGTTCAAAAAGCAAAAGCATGCAAGCATAAAAAACATGAGGGCTTTCCGGAGGGAAAGGAAAAGGGAGGTTGATGACAGTGGACGAGGCGAAAGAGGTATGCAGAGACCGTAGCGTTTGGCGCCCCGTTCTGTCTGGCTATCCTGCTAGGGATACAGCGTGAAGCAAAGTTAGTTTAATTAAAAATATATATATATATATATATATATATTTTAGGTAATAGGACTTAAACCCGCGCCTCTTGGAAATTCGTCAAAGTGCACCAACGTGCTGTAATAAATGCTAACAACGTAAATAAGTCGTAACATGCGTAGAGCATATAAAAATTTCGACGTAGCCTGATGAAAACGTATGGCTCAGTGGTTATGGCGCTTAATCGGTAAACAAGAGATGTGGGTTGAAATCTCGCTACGTTAAAATTTTTATAAGTTTCTAAAATAATAGACGTAATATTGCTTAAAAACGTGTAGTAATCAATATTGAAGTTTTTAATTTTTTTATTTTATTCCTCTTGTATGATCCTATGTTAAATCATGATTTTTGTTTTTGTTTGTCACATGAATTGCTTTAGTAACGTTATAAGTTTGTAGACATACATTGAAAACTAAAGTTTCAGCAAATTCAAAAAAAAAAATTGTAACAATTTTGTTAAACAAATTACTTTATATTGTTGAATTACTTTCTGAGAGAAGCGTGCACAAGCAATGCAATGCATGCATGCAAACGCCCTAATCATAGGTTTTCTAATATTCTATGTACATTTATAATTATACAATTTTATTATATATCTAGATATGAAAATAGCAGATTTCTCTAAAAGTAACAAAAATGTACGCAAATTCCTGAAAAATGTGCGCGGTCACGTGCGACATTTTTGTTTTATTTATTCGTGCTATGCTCTAGTTTCTTTGGAAATTTTAAAACGGGGGCCGTTTTAAAACTATTGAAATGACTGCAGTCCTTATCGTTATATTGTTATATATAAGATAATTAGTACATTTGATTGTAATATCTGATGTAAATAAGTTTTTTTTTTCAATATTCGCTTCACGTTGTATCCCGCATATAATAGGGTAGGCAGAGGGAACCTTGTCACCCCGTTACCCACTTTCCATCTAGAGTGATCTTCACCGGAAGAGTGAGGAGATAAGATATTTCATTCCCGCGAATGAGAACCAAACCCATAATTGTCACGTTTAGTATAAGAGGCTGTGCTGCTGCGGCTTACAACGGACTCAAATTTCAAATCCTATGTAGAGAAACATATGTGTGTTATAAGAAGATGGACGCATCGCCAAAACAAATATACAGAATGAAAAAATATATTTAAATTAAACACACAGTTATTCATATTTAAGATTATAGAATCTTTCCAACAGCATCTTCGTGTCATGTCTGAAATCATCCTTGACCTGACATATGACATCAGGGAAAAAAACAATATTATTCATAAAGCAGCCTTTGTAATTGTAAAAACCCGGTTGCGTAAAGACAACCGTTTCTGGAAGCGTTACGACATGCTGTTACGTTACAGTTCGTCTAATGGGTTCCTTTAAGAAACTTATGTAACTGATAACTTATAGTTTGTTTTAGAAAATGTATAAGAGTTGGACGTAGCTGGATTCGAACCCGCACCTCTTGGAAACCTAAGTAGTTAATGTTTGAAAAAGTATTTTTCTATGATAAATTTAGAATAACACTAAAAATGTTAAAAAGTACAAAACTAGTTAGTTATTACAGTTTATATTTACAAATACTTTTAGTGATACTTGTGGGTCCATATTCTGCTTACAGGAATATTTAATCAGATTCACGCTGTATCCCGCACACAGCAGGGTAGGCAGAGAGAACCTCGTGTTAAGACACACTGTTCCTCACTTTCCGACATTCAAGGCATTGCGTGTTGAGTGGAGGAACTCAACGCCGCGTTTGACTTTGTTGTACACGTATGTGTTTCATTTCTCCGAGTGCGTTCAAACCCACAATCGACGGCCACAATTAAAAAACTTTTTCAAAAATGAATATCCGCAGCAGAGGGAATCTGGGAACTAAGTTGGGAACCACTGCTATACGGGATAACATATATAAAAAAATGTAAAATAGTATAAAAGAGAATACATTACATCAACCTATCTGAATATATCATAGGATGCCCCAGGTATAAATAGACCGCATTTATTTCATTTTCAATAAGGGCTGATTCGTATCCCGGACGTGGCTCTCCTTATACCGCATTTACGTATAGGGCCTTTGTGAGGTAGGACTTGCCTGTATATCATTAGCCCACTTTTAATAAATACTAGCTTTATACCCTTGTTTCGATTCCATTTTATAATATAAATACGAATAGGTATTTTTATACGTATTTTTTGTACGTATATATATGATAATTTTTATTATATTAGGAGTTGTGTCTGTTAGGTATTTTGTAAAATGTTTTAATATTACATATATAAAAAGTAATAGCGATTTGTTAACATTATAAAAAAATAAATCAGCTTCACGCTGCATCCCGCATACAGCAGGGTAGGCAGAGGAAATCTAGTGTTAAGACACTTCATTCCCCTCTCACTCCTTTCTGCCGAATTCTGGAGGCATTGCGTGTGGTGTGGCAGAACGCCGCGCTTTGCCTCGACACCTCGAAGAATTGGAAATATAAACGTATAAATATTTCACTTCCTCGAGTGGGGATTATTTTATGATATGCATCATTTTAACCTAATTACGATCAAAACGTTCAAGGCTAAAACTTTGAATATAAATTTTACTCTGATTCGAATTATTAATGGCTTTTGCGATTTATACTGATTTTAATAACTTCCGTTCCCCACTTTCATTGTGTGTTGAGTGGCGATTAACATCGAGGAATGTCTCGTTAGCGTAGCGACGAAATAAAACATCAAATATTGAGGAAATGAGTTGAAATCGAACCCACAACATGTCGCGTTTACAGTCGTGCCCCTGCGCCGTCTGGCTTTAATTTTTAATAATGTTTTATACTAATTATTACATGTTCACCTGTTAGCAGATATCCACTTTTGTAAATTGTGAGATTTTCTAAGATATATTTTATAATACTAAAATATATGTATTATTCCACCAAAACCAGTTTAGTTAATAATGATCCATGCTTTGTATTCGAGAAAAAAAAATACTTTAATCTTTTCTGTTTCCCTTCGTTTACTTACATAACGCGATCCTCCAGTGGTAAATCACCTTGGAGAAGTTTTATTACAATAACGTACCCTACGAATAAAGTACCCCAAAAAAATGTACTAATCTCCAGCTCGTATGAAATATTGGTAGAACTTATTATTTATACGGTCTTAAATGAACGAACTTATTTTATGAATCTCAATAGAAAGGTTATACGAAAATTCATCGCACTAAAAGCTTTGGACGTTAAAGTTAATTCTTAACCATTCGTACTGCGGTGTCTGACAGGATGCATCTGAAAGTTTTTCCTTTTTACTTCATGCTATATTCTGCACATAGCACATAGCAGGGTTGGCAGAGAGAACCTGAGAACCTAGTGGTAAAGAACTCCATTTCCATTACTTCTGTTTCCCACTTTCTGCAGAATTAAAGGGGCGTGGTGAGTGGCGGAACTCAACGCTGCCTGAAAGTTCAGGATGGACATAATATTTATCTTTCGCCAAACTGATCATCTTCCTATCATAAATTATTAGATACGAGGTACAAAGATCGGGTAAATAAGAATATTTTATAATAAAGTTGTCTACGATAATTTCATTTTTATGAGGAGTATACGAGTAGATACATCGGAATGGCAAATCACTACGTTATCGAGTTTACTGCTTTTTTATTTTATACTTTTAAGGCGTATTGTCACAAGAAGTAGCCTCATCTATTATCTAAGTTATACAGAATGTGTTTTAATATGTTTAAGAAAAAATTACCTTCAAAAAAGTCTTTGATGTATGCTTCCGTTCTCTGCTTTTCGCTTGTATTCCAGAAATTGCTTGATGGGTGGCAGTGATTATGATCGCCCTTTATTTCACTAAACCGGCCATTTTTGAGTCGAACCCACAACCATCACGCTTACAGTAAGACGCCGCTCTACTATGCCATTACAGCTTTGTATTGTTCCGTACCCTGAGGGTTAAATTGGACCCTATTATTAAGATATAGCTATCCGTTCGTCAGTCTGTCTGTCCGGCTATCCCCAGGCTGTCACATGAATCCTGATAGTTAGACAGTTGAAGTTTTCACAGATGATGTATCTCTGTTGCCGTTCGTTGTTAACAAATACAACAACAGTTAAAAGAAAAATGTTAACAAATATGTTCACATAGTCGAATATTACAGCAGAACTTTTCACTGGGTGAACTGATTTTGATATTAATTTTTTTATGTGGTGTTTCTCTTGTGGTCTCATTTCAAATTAGTCCATTTCTAACAATGGTATTCACGAGAAAATCATATGAGCTTGCATTAGATTTTTGCGTGACTCAATATCACGCCAACGGTTTTCGATGATTATTTTCTTGATAGAAAGCATACGCTTCAAGGGTTGTTTAATGACAGTTTGCTTAGGTTCTGATCATAGAATCTGGCTGAAGTCGGTTTATTTTGTTACAAATTATAATTCTTTTGCTGGTAGCTTATAGATAATGGTTTTGTAGATATATTAAACCCTTCGTGCGCGATATATGGCCGATTTTTATATTAGTAGGTGAAATAAAAAAAGTCCGTTCCCCACTGATTTGGATTTTTTTTCACTAAAAAAAATGACATGTACCTAAGTAGGGCAGAATTTGGAGTCGGACTATATTATTTAGCTAAAAGAGTATCAAAGAAGATTAAATTACGTTTATTATTGGGAGAAAGTAATATTAAAATTCTTATATTGAAAAATTCAATAATTCAGAAGCGCCTGTCGAGTTTTGCGAGCAATATCCTCTTTCGTACTCTACCTTTTATAAATGCGTTTGGTATTCAATATCCGTTCGCTATTCTGCAGGCTCTCGGCCTAGGGTTAAAGGGTATGGAATATTTGATGTATTTTGGCGAATAAAATTATAAGATATAAACTTATATTATAATTATATATCATGTATTTACATAGGCCGTCGTGGCGCAGCGGCACTAGGGTGAGAGTGTAACGCGATGGTTATGGTTTCGATCCTTATTCGAGGATACCAAATATTTACTTAAATGTATATTTTAGTTTCTTCGCTCTGGTATTGAGGCAAGAAGCGCGGCGTTCAGTTCCGCCATTTAACACGCAATGCCTTTCGAATTTGGCGGAAAGTGGGGAAACGGAGTGTGTTAACACTATGTTCCCTCTGCTTACCATGCTGTGTGAGAGATACAGCGTGAAGCTGATTTAATTTTTTATTTAATTTAATTTTATGTATTTACATATACTCTCTACTCTACTCTCTACTCTGCCTACTCTAAACTTCAATGAAAATTATGATATTTTCTTCTTTCAAAAAAAATTTCTTTGAAACATATTTTTAAAAAAAGTTATAAAATTTTTATCGTAGCGAGGCTCGAACTTGAGCATCTTGGAACATCTAAGACGCTTTGATGTATTTTGAAGGAAAATATGAAAGATCACCTCTACCATTGCCCTGTAGTTGAGCATGACTTATTTGAAAACGATTTTCTAGAGAAATAACAAGAAGACGAGAAAATTTGAATGGAGATCAAATTTTAATAAACAATTCAGAAGCATTTTAGATTTTCTCGGAAAATTTGTTGACCTTTTAGAAATGCCACGACCAAAATGTCAATCAATATTTCATTTTATTTTTTTGTAGCATCACACTGTATCCTGCACAAAGCAGAGGGAACCTAGTGCTAATAAAACAGCTTTGAGTATTATGGCGAGCCGAACCAGGTGATGAAAATATTAAATATTTTCTTGAATAGACCGTCGTGGCGCAGCGGTACAAGGGTGTGACTGTAACGCGACGGTTGTGAGTTCGATCCCCACTCGAAGAAGTGAAATATTTATCTACGTATATATTTCCATATCTTCGCTCTGGTGTCGAGGCAAAGTGCGGCGTTGAGTTCTCCGACTCAACACGCAATGCCTCCAGAATTCGGCAGAAAGTAGGGAATGGAATGTCTTAACACTACGTTCCCTCTGCCTACCCTGCTGTGTGCTGAATACAGCGTGAAGCTGAATTTTTTTTATTGAATAGTGATCTAATTGGGAATGAAGACTAACAACCGTCGCGTTTACAGTCTTATTTATATCTCCTTTATATATGGCGTGGATTGTTAAATATCGCTTTGTCGTAGTAAACTTATTTAGATTTAAGTCGCGGAGTCTTCCACTGTGACATTTTAGAAAAGGGAATAGTGCATTAGACGGTTATTGAATTGGTTGCGGTAAGTGCGACGCGTGGTCTGGAAAGTGGAGCTACGCCTTGTATGGGGCAAGTTGAATTAGCGATTTGTATTGTAAAATATACTCGCATGTCAGATGCCAGTCGTGGCGCAAGGGCGTGCGGCTGTAAACGCGAGCGCTGTGAGCCTGATCCCTACTAAAAGAAACTAAGTATTTAATATTTTTAATTCTTTGCTTTGGTGTCGAGGCAGAACGCGACGTTGAATCCCACTCCCACAATTACGGGAAAAATGGGGGATGGAGTGCCTTAACGCTATATTTCTAGGTTGCCTCTGTCTATCTTGCTATGCGCGGGATATAGCGTGAAGCTGAAAAATAAATTATATATAATATAACTTACATACACATATAGTCCAGATCTCTCACCAAATAAACTATGCATGTACACTTACGTAGTATTACAATGATTTTCTGGTGAATCAGGATCACGCACGCAGGGTTTCGTATCATTATCGATTATTCTTTTTTTTAAATATTTAATATACTCAAAACACAATGTATAGAAAATTCAGAGAAAAGTGGGGGAGTATTAGCACTAGGTTCCCTCTGCGTACCCTGCTATACGCGGAATGCAGCATGAAAATGAAAAACAAATCTCGTATTTTACTGCTTTAAATCTTCAATTTTACTGCGTTTCCCATATACATTGTACCTCTGGCCTAGTCACATCGAGATCGTTACATCGTCGCCGTCACCGTGATGCGGTCCGGTTTTCAGTGCGAAAAAATAAAAAAACGTTTAATAAAACGACACTATTGTTATCAAGCCGTTATTTTAATTTTTTTTTATTGTATATACTCTAGAACTTATAATTTTCAAGCAAAGTATTATAATAAGTAGTATTATATTATATTTAAAGCAATTGGTGAAATTTTGAAGTAAACCATTTCAGTACTTTCTTAGATTAGCGTGATCATACATACAGACAAGAAATTCAGAAAAAATATTTTTTCTTTCTGTTATTCTTTTTATCCATCCCTCCTTGTGTCCCTCCATCCATTTCAGTCAAAAATATTAAATGTACAGATAAAATATTTTTACTGTCTTATTATTATTTTTACAACTATAATCCATGGCGCAGCGGCAGTCAGTGAGATGACATCTAATTTCGCGACTTTTGTGTGTCGATTTGTTCCCAAATTTCCGCCATACCGCGCTTTGCCTTGATTCCAAAGCGAAAAAAACCAATTATATTACATATTTCATCTCCTCACACGCTTGTGTCTGCGCCGCGACTAACCTCAACTTTTACATACATTTAATAAATAAAGGTAAATTGATTATTTTTATTTCCTTTCTTTTGCAACAAGATAAAGTGCTGCGTTTAGTTCTGCCACTCATGAAGCTTGCCCTCTCATAACACTAGGTTCCCTTTAGCTACTGTGCTTTATAAAAAAAATAAATAAATGATTATTGTAAGTATTGATTGAAGTTTTACACTAACTAGCGCCAATTCCTTTGAGTTAAAAATCAAATCAAATCAGCTTCACGCTGTATCCTGCACATAGCAGGGTAGGCAGAGGGAACCTAGTGTTAAGACACTCCATTCCCCACTTTCTGTTGAATTCTGGAGACATTGCGTGTTGACTGAACCAGACAGATAGACACCAGAGCGAAGAAATGGAAATATAAACGTAAATAAATATTTCACTTCCTCAAGTATGGATCGAACCCACAACCATCGCGTTACAGTCAGTTTAATACATCATTCTGCCGCTGCGCCAGGACGGTGAGTCCTCAATAATATAAAATTAATATACAAACACTTAGTCATAAGAAATTATAAGTCATGAAACAAAAATAACTAAAATGACTGAATAAAACGGAAGTTAGTCCACTTAATAAAGATAAATAGGATAATGGTGCTTTGTGAAATCATAGTCACATACATACATTTATCTAATATTCCTTATTTGATTACGTAAAAAAATTACGTAGGTAAGTAACCTTTACAATTTTAATAAGTTGAATGTGTCAATGTATGCGCAAAGCGCGGCGTTGAGTTCCGTTATTTAATATTTCAAGAGTTCGGTGGAAAGTGGGGAACGGATATTTACACTAGTTTTCTCTGTCTACCATGCTATGTGCGGGAAACAGCGTGAAGCTACAAAAATAAATGCATTAGCTTCGTCCAGACATAATCAATGATCGTTGAAAACCTCCATAGCTACAGCACCACCCGGACCAGACGCCAGCCATATTTATAACGAAACAAATGCGATGAGACCTCCGTATCCGTATCTCCTTACCTCCGTAACGACTCGTCTAGACAACTCTATATACTCTTATACCTATTGATGCTGCAAGGGGATGGTTTCCAGACGAGCGCTTGTATCACAAATTGTATTATAATAATACTAGCGACCCGAACGTGGCTTCGGCTGTTCAATTTACTAAAGCCAAATTATAGAAAATCTCTACATTCATTGTAGCCTATGTGTTATTCTGACGGATAAATTATATTACTGTAAAGTTTTATGTAAATCAAATAGTAACTTTTGAATGAAAGTGGAACAAACGTCCATCTTTACAAACTCACGTTTATAATAGCAGGATGTTTATATCCCTTCCTCTGCTAGACAACGCACGGCGTTGTGTTTCGCTAGACAACACGTAACTTTTTTTTTCCTGACCATCCAACGCCGTCAGGCATTGGGAAACCGGCACCAAAGCGTTAGCCTCCTGGCTGGAAGAAGGATATCCCTCGGGAGTTGGTCTTGCGTCTGGCGGTCTTGTGTTCAGTGGCGCTATATTTCTCAGGTGCAGGTGGTCCGATGCATCGGCGCGCCGATAAACGTGGTCTTGAACTGGAGGCGTGATCTGAACAGTGGGCGCAACAGGAACAACGCAGGTGGCCTTCTTGGTGTGCGCCACCATGTTTAGACGTCGGTCGATGACAACCCCGAGGTAGGTCGCCTTTGGACTCCACCCTGACTTGACCTGCTGGCCTCGAAGGGTCACACGCAACGTTTCGAAAATCCATTCAACTTTATAATAGGTTCCCTTTCCCTAGCCCTCTAGTATTTAATTATTGAGAACGGGTTATAAGCGTGCAAATGTAAACGCAATAGGTTGTGGGTTCGATCCCCACTCGAAGAAATTAAATATTTAATATATTCATTTTTCTCGCTCTGGTTATTAAGAGGTAGCTATGTGTAGCTCCGCCCTCCACATCCCATAGCGTTTGGCGCTCCGTTCTCTCGGACTACCCCGCTAGGGATAAAGCTTGATGCTATGTATGTATGTGGTAAGAGGCTAAACGTTGAACTCCGCCACACAATACTTCGAATTTCAAGTGGAAAGCAAAAATATCTTAATGGGAATGGTAACAGCAGGTTCCCAAATTCCCTCTGCCTTCCCTGCTACACGTCACAAATCGAAAAGCTAAACAAAGTTCATTTAATTAGATATCTATTGAAGAGGCATCGGCGTGAGATCAATATTCAATCATACATTGGCCGCAGGGGCGGCGCTGACAGCCAACAGACAGAACTGACAGGACTCACGGCACTTCATTTCCTATTAAAACCAATATCTACTTCAATCTATCGTCGGTTTAAAATAGAAATGTATTTTTTTTAAGTCAAAGAAATTATGGTTTCATTATTGAAGCCAATTATAATTGTATTTGTGAAGAAAAATAGAAATATAACTTCTTCTCGCAGCTTACAATATAGTTTATACGAGAGAGATATAACATCTGAGAGACTCTCTGTTCTCCACTTTTGTACAATATATTTTATTTTGGTACCTACTTAAGAGGAACGATATTCAATATTTGAATAAATAGCTCTAACATAAAATATAAAAGCAAACGCATTGGTGGGGGGATGATTATATTTAATTATTTCGGTCTGGTGGGTAAACCACAGAGAAAAAGAGTGTTCTATTCTAAGTCTTTTTATATACTAGCTGACCCGTGGAACTTCGTACCGCGTAACAGTCATTCTTTTTCAAATATAAATTTCTTGAAAGCGATACTTATATCTTTTGATAGAGTGAAGCGATTACAATGAAATAAAAACTAAAACCTACCTTGAGTTAATTGCAGTTTTTTTGTATAAAAGTTGCTTAAATTTGTTTTGTATTTTTTACGTGATACGTGTACACATAAACAGACAAAAATTTCAAAAATACTGGAAATGGCTTCTGTTGGTAATCCTTAAACACCCTAGCTATTTTTTTTATATTTTCAGAACAGAAACGACTTTTTTACAGATTTATTAGAAGTATAGATTTATTTGTCCACTAACGTTTGTTTAAAACAATACACACGTATACTAGATACCACATTAAGCTTAATAAGGCGAAAATAAACTCATAATGCAGTCTCGAGAAAATGAAAATTCTAAATATCTCATTTCCTCGAGTGAATATCGAACCCATGACCTGTGTGTATTGCGTTTACAGTCACACGCTTGTGCACCTGAGCCACGACTGGCCTCTAATAAAATATACTTTAACCATATTTACCACATAATAATGTCAAAGGTTAATTTATATTGAGTTTCCTGAAGCTACACACGTACCTGTTTCATCTGGCCTAGAGATTTAATAGGAACAAAGGAACGGCGGAACAAAGGCTTTTGGGGAAACCTAGAACATATTGATTTACGTCCTAGGCTGATTCTAGTTTCATTTAAACACAGACTCTATCTTTATATATTTAAGATTGGTAATTGTTTCGGCAAGTATAATTCAATTTACAGTTGGAGTATTTAAATATTTTTAATAATATTTTTTAAGTACAGGAAAAACTAGAATTATATTGCGAATTTAAATCCTATAATGTTAGCATCACGCTGTATCATGTAATTAGAACGGTATCTATAGGAGACTTAGTGTTAAGACACTCCCTTCTAACTTAACTTCGCGCTACACACAGCCTGAGGCTGATTACTTACACGATAATTAGAGGTCTCATTACTTAGATGGGGGTCACGTGTTCGATTCTACATCGTATCTATAATTGACTCTAATGTTTGTAAGAATCAATATATGGTTAGGTTAGAAGAAAATGGGGGTATAGGTGATATTGAAGCCAATTAATTTAAAGCACGGCGTTAAGTTGTGCCACTATAACACACAATCTCTTAAAAATCTGACGGAAATTGAGAAACATTTTCCTAAAGCGTGATCATACTTCTGTCAACAAAAAATTATGAACAAAAACGTAAAAATTACGTTCTTGCTTTTTTTTACAAAAAAAATATTAATAAACGCAAACGCTGTCCTTTACAGGATTTTAATTTAAAAAGCTTTGTGATGCAAAATAATGAGTATCGTGCATTTGACGCGCCTTCCGTATGTAACATGCATTTTTTAATTGAGTTTTTTTTAATAGAAAAAGCATGGCAAACGAACGTACGGTACACCTTATAGTAAGTTATCACCGCCGCCCACGACACCGCGTAACACCAGAGGAGCAACTGGTGCGTTGCCAGCTTTTGAGGTGGTTGGGCGCTGGAGCCCGGGCCGGAATGCCGGGGGTGGTAATGATGCGGTCGGGTCTGCCCATGCGTGTTGTCATTGCTGGCGACGTGACTCTCCCACTCCTACTTTACGACACCACCGGTACCAGGGTTATCTTATTCTAAGTCGAACACACGGCGTAAAAGTAAGAATTGTTCCTAAAGCCACAAAAGTAATTTTGAGGTTGTCGTAGAGCGAAGCACAATAGTGCGACTGTTAACGGTAGTAGATACGATTCTCACTCGTGGGAATGAAATATTTATTAGTTTTGTGATGACGACGTCCGGTCCGTTATGGTGACGAAGCAAAGCGCAGCATTGGGCAGCCGCTCAACACGCAAAGCTTCGAGAATTTGGTGGCAAGTGGGGAACCGAAATGTCTTAATAGGAACGGAGTTTCTTAAGATCCCAAGTTACCTCTGTCTAACGTGACGGTTATGCATTCGAATCCTGCAGAGGAAGTAATTATGTATAATTATTTCCTCGCTCTACTAATGAGACAAAGCACGGCATTAAATTCCGCCACTCAACACGCAATGTTTCGAAAATGTTATCTAAAGTGGAGAACCGAGCGAACTGAACTAGATTCTCCTTGTCTACAGGATAAACCGTGAAGCTACTTCTGTCTAGAAAAACCAATATACTGAAACTACTACTAATATCCATGTTTTTTTTTAATCTATTGTATGGCAAGGGCTGTCTGGATAAGATCACATGTGGCGATAAGTCCGCCGTTTCACCATATTTAATTTGTTTTGTCTTATTTTATTATTAAATTGGTGTAATAAAGTATTAAATAAATAATAATTAATTAATTACGTTGTTTCTTGTTTAAATATAGCACAAAAGAGACCGATTTATTATCAACAGCCAACGCTGCCCTTTACAGGATTTCAATTATCCTTTATACAGAACTAAAATAATATGTAGTGGGCGGTGCAACCTTTCCAGTGCGCTGCACTTGACACACGTTGGGAATTTTTTAATTGAGCTATATTTGGAACTACAAAATTAATTTTGCTTGGTTTTGTACTGTTTTAACTTTGCTGACAACAAATTTGATTTTCTGAAATTGCTTGTTATAGTTTATTGTATGTCGGTTGTGGTTGATAATTTTGAAGGACAAACCAAAGGTAGGGTGGGGTAGCAAAGAATGTTTTTATACATTATATATTATGTACGATACGCGAAAGATACTCTTTTTTTTTATGGTATAAGGACAAGGCAAACGAGCGTTCGGGTCACCTGATGGTAAGTGATCACCTCCGCCCACGACCCCGTGCAACCCCAGAGGAGCTACAGGTGCGTTGCCGGCCTTTAAGGTGGAGGTAGACGCGCTTTTTGAAGGTACCCATATCATATCGACCTGGAAACACTGCCGCGGGTAGGCCA
>DWGR01001682.1:0-15380 GCA_018247715.1 Heliconius burneyi | reverse complement strand
TGAAAAAAAAATCCTACGTCCAAACTGTTGAGGCATCTTGATAAATTTTTTTAGCTCCGGGTTTGAAATATTTTACCCTATATGCAGTTTCAGTAAAAGAAGCGCTGCCTCTTCCACCCTGTATAATTTAAGAAAATATTACTCAAAAGATTAAAGACTACAAGTGAAGGTTCTATTGTCTCTTAAATAATGGGACGGAACCCCAAAATGATTAATTTTATTAGGGTCCTTTGTAAGAGGGACGGCCGTTAAATGACATAGTGGAAATTATGTGACATACTAAGGGTGTAATATAAAAGATGACTTGACCAAAATAAGTATAGAGAAAAGTCAATATTTGCTTTAGAAATGGAAATTAATATATTATATTAATACATGCGAGGCCGTCGTGGCGTAGTGGCACAAGGGTGTGACTGTAACGCGACGGTTGTGGGTTTGATCCCCATTCGAGGAAGTGAAATATTTATTTACGTTTATCTTTCCATTTCTTTGCTCTGGTGTCGTGGCAAAGCGTAACGTTGAGATCTGACACTCAACACTCGATGCCTAAAGAATTCGGCGGACAGTGGAGAACGGAGTGTTTTAACATTAGGTTCGTTCTGCCTACTTCCTTCTGCTGTGTGCAGGATACAGCGTGAAGCTGAAAAAAAAGCTTCGTGATTCTTTTTAGAATTTTTTCTTCGTTCTCTCCTTTACACTTAAATTCGACAAAATGAATATGATATGATGAAACTGAAAACGGTATTTATAAAAAGTCTTAACAGACCATAAAAATGAAATCTAAATAATTCTAATCTCCCGAATGGGAAAACAACCTGCACTCACTTCTTTAACAGTAGTAGGTCTCACTATACCACATCGATATTTACATACAATTATGTTATTATAATTTCTGTTTTTAACTATCTGCAGCCACCAGCAATTTAAATTATAGTAAATTAAATAATATAAATAGGATTTGCAGGATATTAGGCCTTGAAATGATGTGATTGGCCTCGTTTATAGATACAAAAACGTAATTATAAGTCATCTTGTAAACTAAAGTTGTCCGCCCTGATTTCAATTTATGCATCAAAGTTTAGCGTGTTTAAGAACCTTATATTGAGTTTCGTGTTTGGATATTTGCATAAACTTTCTGAATATAAAATTAATGATCGGCAAAGGAAAGTGGACAATATAGTTAGAGGAATGTAGCCAATAAGATTAACGCTGTAGTCCACACAGCAGTATAGGCAGAGGGAACATAATGTTAAGACACTCCGTTCCCCATATTCCATCGAATTCTGGAGGCATTGCCTGTGGACTGACAACCCTCAACGCCGCCCTTTGCCTCGTCACCAAAGCGAAGTAATGAAAATATAACTTAAAAATAAATATTTCATTTCCTCCAGTGGGGTTCGGCTACACAACCAATCGATTTACAGTCACATTTTGCCCCTGCGCCACCAGTGGCCTGGATATGACTATGTATGAGATGAGACTAAATTTATGAGTCTTGAATCTTATAAATTGTGTAATGACGTTATAAGTTGATAGTAAAAGTTTTAAAATAAAAGTTTATTACTGAACGGATTTATTTAGCTTGACTTCATCGGGGGTCAAATCTAGTAATTGAAATTTTACCCCCTTTCTGTTGATTCGAAATTATGACTGATTGATTCGAAATTTTGGTATACAGATCCTTAATTCTGGTGAATATAATGTGATACTATAAAAATCTAAGATGGTTATTTTTAATCACCCTTATCACGGGTATGAATTGCAAGATCTTAGCTAGTGGAATACAGTACAGTATAAAAAAGCAAATTCAAAATTGCGGTCGCAAACATTTTTTGTTTTGTGTACACTTATTTATTGTTAAGAAGAATTTTTTTAAAAATAACTATTAATTCTTAACAATAAGCCTTTTAAACTCGTACTATTTCAAAGTACTGCATTAAAAATATATATATTATTTTATACTTTTAGTTTTTCAAAGTACCTGCATACTTTTAGTATACTTATATAAATATAAAAAATATTCATTGTTCAATGTAAACTTTTTAACCGTTCGGTTAAAAAGTTTGCAGGCGCCCTAAAACCGTTTTCTTTTGGCATAATGAAAAACTGTTGAAGTTATCAACTTCAATCAATATCGAGTTTAACAGTAATGAGGGAACGAACTCGCATCGTATGTAAATTGCGTACAAGTTAGAAGTTTCAATGATTTTGGATGTTTGCTCAGATTAATGATGGACCGGACGAGCGTTGTCGGATATTATCATTAAGTACAGTTTTAATAAATATATGCTATAGATTCTTTACATTTTAAAAGTTTCATTTTACTATTGGAAAGGAAAAATGATTTTTTTTAGAATTAAAAAAGTACGTAACGGGATTCTAAGCCCCGCTTCGTTGCTAAACCTTATGACTTAGTGGTGATTCACGGTTTTATACGTTTTCTAAGAAAGTTATTGATTGGTTGACAATGGCACAGCTTGTGATTTTAAATATGAGGGGAGGTTGTGGGTTTAATTCCCACTTGGAGAAATGAATTATCTTCACTTCGTCGCTCTGATGATGATAAGACAGGAAAGCGAAGCCAAATCTAGACAAAATGTGTCTTAACTCTTAACGCTAGGTTACCTCTGTAAATCCTGCTATTTTTAATATTATTATTTTAGTTTTTTATGAAAAAACACAGGAAGGAGAAAGAAGGCAGAGGGAACATAGTGTTATGACACTCCGTTCTCTACTTTCTGCCGAGTTCTGGAGGCATGGCGTGTTTAGTGGCAGAATTCAACGCCGCGCTTTTGCCTCGACACCAGAGCGAAGAAATAGAAATATAATCGTTAATAAATATTTCAATTCCTCGAGTGGAAATCGAACCCATAACCGTTGCGTTACGGTCAGCGTTACAGTCACACCTTGTACTGCTGCGCCACGACGGTCTAAGGTCTTGCCTGCCTTTAAGGTAGAGATTAATGCGCTTTTCGAAGGTGCCCAAGTCGTATCGACCTGGAAACATTATATACCGGATCAGCGTGAAGCTATGTATTATTATTAATATTGGGCTATTTTCACATGCTTTCAGCATATAATATATCTAGTATTTCCAAAGTCGTCTTTCTTCTATGGTCACTACCATTTAGAACGGTCATACAGCTAAACCAAACACAGCTAAACACATTAAAAACAACGGCTTCGGACATTACAAGGCGTTCTGTCACACCGTTAGTATTAGTTTTGTGGCCACGGTGTATTCAGTTACAAAAATGTATTAGGATATAAATACTTTTATACGAACAAGTTGGTTAGTTGTAGTCTTATTTAATAGTTTTTGTTATGTTTATTATATTTTTCTAAGTATTTCTTATTTTACGATACCTTAGCTTCACGTTTGTTTAGCGTATAGCAGAAAAAACAGAAGGAATCTTCTGTCAAGCACCACTTCTTCCCCACTTTCATTCTATCCACTCCGAATTCAATACTCGCTATAAGGCGTAAAGCTGCTGTACTGAATACTTTGGAAAATAAGTGGATATGACCGTTAATACTCGTATATTTTTTAAATGGCTGTAGCACTGAATAACGTAGCTATCATCTGATTTGTATTACACAGCCCCAAAAAAGAAGACGTGGCGCAATGGCGAGTGTACAGAAACCAAAGAACCAACACATCAATTCAGCCTTATATATTTAACGTAGAGCTCTCACCATATCTACTATAGATATAAAACGAGGAAACCGTAAACGTGACAATTGTAGGTTCAATTTCAAACTTGGGGAAACGAAATATCTTTATTTGCTACAGTTTACTACAATATATAAATAATAATATACTACTACTTTTAAAGGCCGGCAACGCACCTGTAGCTCCTCTGGGGTTGCACGGGGTCGTGGGCGGCGGTGATCACTTACCATCAGGTGACCCGAACGCTCGCTTGCCTTGTCCTTATAACATAAAAAATCAAAACAGTTTATAAATATTTATAGATATGATAGCAACACAAAACAAGTCACGCCACACAACATGTAAAGTCCCGAAAAATCCACAGACAGACAGACAGACAGTGATTTGCAGGTTGCCACTATCTACTAGGTTGGCCCTGCCTACCGTGCTATCGGGCATATAGTGCATGCGGGATAAAGTGTGAAGCGTGAAGAAAACCAAGAAAAATAACAGTATGGTGTTACTACTGAAAGACATCAGAAAACAACACTACGCTAGAGTAATTACATGTACGTAATACCTTTGTGCGTGGAATGTTAAGCGCCGCGTGGAATCCATAATGATATTAGCAACCTTTATGGTCACATGAGTGTTACTAACGAGTAGCAAGTATATCGTGGCTTTGCGTGTATCCTATTTACTTTCTTTTAGAAAAAGATTTGAAAGATTAAAGCTTTAGAGAAAATAAGTTGGAATTGATGAGATATTTTAGTTTTAATATCCGGAATTAGGTGGAAAGTAGGGGGCACAAGTGTCTTAATGACGCAAGTGTCTTAATATTAGGTTTCTAGGTTGAGGAAACCTAGATGCGAGATACAGCAAAAAGCTAAGAAAAATTTTATATCCATGTGGAATGGATTGAATATTATATAAGTGGGGTGTAGAGTGTCGTTAAGACTAGCTTCCAAGTTTTGCTGTGCTAACCTTACTAAGTGCGGGATACAGCGTGCAGCGTGAATCTTAAAATAAGCACTCTGTACATAGGCTAACAAGATAATAATAGTTTCATAAGCCAACAAGAACCGAGAGCCCAAACTCTCAATAAAGCTCAATATCCTGGCCTCATCTTTAAAATTACAACAGAACATATTCAAAATCGGCCCGATTTATTGCGGCAATCGCATTATGCACTGGTACTGTGATGACACAATTAGCCAATTTATTTCCCTTACATTCAAGCCTTGTCTACAACGAATTTCATTAAATTGATTTTAATTCAGTTCCGTTCAGTTTTTCTGTTTACTCACAAACAACGAGCAGACAAACATATAGTGTGAAAGACGATTAAACTTTTACTTTATTCTTATCTAGTAATGTTGTCAAAGCTAAGAAATGCGTATTTTTCTTTAATAGTATAATAATAATAATATAATGTAACAAGGAAAACATATATGAAAAATAAAACCCTCGACTGCATAAAACTCACTTTTTAGTTAGGATCCATTATAGTAATGATATTCATGATATACCTTTTTATAAATCCTCGCATTGAAATCTTGAATTCCATAGCCATATTGTGGTATTCGAAACCAATTTTTTTTTTCACTAAGTAAAATGGCGTCCCACAGCCCCTATGATATATTTTTTTAAAGTCATCTATCAATATGACTTTAAAAAAAACCATTTAATGACACTTGGGCAGCTAAAACGAATCTAACATATCTCAATTGTGTAAATCCGTTCAGCGGTTCTAGAGATATGAGGTAATAAGAAATAATACATACATATGTTACATACATACAAGATACGCGCAAAAACATAACCCTTCCTTAGCAGTCGGGAAAAACATTACGGTTAGTGGCAATTCAAAATGAAACTAACACTTGCTAGTCCTACAGATACATTTATAGTTAGTTAAGCTATATATAGCTATATGGGTGAAAAAGACTCGCAGGTACGTTTAATTTGTCGCTCCATATTTTAAATTTTTGTCACAGCGCACTGCACTTTTGTGTATTGTTCTGGGGAATCGGGGGAAGTGATCCCCACGTTTATCCAAATTACTTGTTAAAAATAAGTTGTTCAGATTTTCTTACAATTGATTAATTATTTCATTTTTTTTAAATAAGGTGATTTAACACCCATTGTGGTCATACCGCGTTATGTAATTCATTATAGCTCTTGAGGGTTAAGACTAACGATAATTATACAGCTAGTAGAATTTCACGATTCAGTGTTATTTTATTATTTTTTTGCAACATCACGCTGTATCTTGTATTCCTCTGTATCCTGTATATTTCTTTGTATGCCTCTGCAGCCTCTCTTAGGGCAGGCAGACGGAATCTGATTTAAGATACTCCGTTCCCCATGCACCACCCTATATCCGAGACGTTATATGTTGAGTGGAGAAACTCTACGCCGCTGTGTACCCTGATACCAGAACGAGAAAAAAAATATTTAAAAATTAATTTCCTGGACTGAGAATCTAACTCACAACCTGTCGTTTTTAATCACATCCATGTTACCTTGCACCACGACTGGCCTCATGTTCCAGTATCTATTTTACCTATTATAAACACATGTCGTTTCCGGACCTTCGATAATGAAGAAACTTGTGGACATTTAGTACACCATAATATTATTGTTAGTGTTATAGCCACATAACCCGCCATACTTAGATCGTAAACGTTAAAACGTTGTACGGAAAGGTACGCTATTAAACATACGTCAGTGCTTAGTTACATATTTATATTTTATATATTATGTGAGAGAGAAGAAGAGAAGAGGCGGAGTATCTTAACACAAGTTTTCCTCTGCCTATCTTGCTATGTGTGGGATACAGCGTGAAACGAAGAATAGTAAGTGTTGAAAAAAAGGAAATTATATATCAATATTTTAAATAAATTTTCCACCTCAGTACGCCTAAAGTGCTATCTTTTGTATTGAAAATTGCTTGAAATGTTAGTATGTAGTGTCTTAACATTAGCTTCCTTCATACTATGCGGGAAGATGAGTTAAGATTCAAAAACAGAAGTCGAAATTCAAAACTACAAAAAGAAAGGTAAGAAAATATTTTTGAAATTATAATATCTGCAGTTTGTACATTCAAGTGTTCAAAATAATATAAGGCTTTTAAATCAACTTCACGCTGTATCCCGCACACAGCAGGATAGATAAAGGAAACCTTAAGTGTTAAGACACTCCTTTCCCTATTTTCACTGAATTTTGGGGGCATTACATGCTCAGTGGTCGAACTCAACGCTGCGCTTTATCTCGACACCAGAGAGAAGAAATTAAAATATAAATTTAAATAAATATTTCACTTCCTCGAGTAAAATTCGAA
Source organism: Heliconius burneyi (assembly GCA_018247715.1). Taxonomy (NCBI): domain Eukaryota; kingdom Metazoa; phylum Arthropoda; class Insecta; order Lepidoptera; family Nymphalidae; genus Heliconius; species Heliconius burneyi. The sequence goes on along the minus strand of DWGR01001682.1, from coordinate 8,385 downwards.
CTCACAACCAGTCGCATTTACAGTCACCCACTTATGCCCATGCACCACGATAAGCATCTATTCGGTTTTAAAAGTAAAATAGCCTCATCCCCCATCTTTTATCCTCAATATATCCCCATTCTCATCTAATACTTCTATTTAATACCTAATATTGGGTTAATACTGTCCATATATCAGGAGCTTCGATAAGAATAGGCTAGAGGGATAGCACCATTGATATCATTTATGGCTTTAATTTTTGTGGAAACTGACTACGATATAGTTAGCTACATTTTCCTTGTCTATATTTTTTCAGCTTCACGCTGTAACCCGCAAATAGCAGGAAAGGCAGTGGAAACTTAGTGTTGAAACTATCCGTTCTCCATATTTCATTGCGTGTTGAGAGGCGGAACTCAACCTCGCGCTATGCCTTGTACTTGTATACAAGAGCAAAATAAAAATAATAATACAAAATTCGTTTCCTTAAGTGGGAATCGAATCCACAACCGTCGTGTATATATGAGAAAATAAAAATCTTACAATACATAAGAGCTAGAAGGTCTCAACTGTTAGTAGCCAGTTGCTTCAATATCGTTTATTTACTTAGAACTGCCTCTGTTCGCTTTAACCTAAATTACCTACCACGATATCTTGTTAGGAACGGTCTTCCTAACATATTTACTTACTATTTATATCTATTTATTTAGTATATTGACTAAAGACTAAATAAATGAAATCTGGTCTCTGGCTGAAAGAAACGGATTAATAATTTAGGAATTTAGAACCCCTTTTTCAGGTACTTTAGTGCGAACTCAAGCAGGTAATGAAGGACTCATGCACTGACTGGTGTAGGCTGTTCATAATACCGACTTAAGCTCATGGTGTACCTCCTCACGTCTGGTAGGGGATTCGGGTACTAAAGAACCCTGATAGAACTGATACCTTCTCCTTCTTCTCTTATAATTAACTATTGAAATTGAAAATATAAAAAATGGAACAAACATACAGAAGCAACAGTTAGACAAATTAAAGGACATATACATTTTGATATTTAAATATAATCCACGCCGGAATTTGAACTCGTTATATTTAATACGGTACGTCCCAACTAAGCCACGTTAGTCTCGTAATATTATTAAAATTTACTTGAGCGAATTTTCTTTGTCTCTAAAATACCTTAAAATACAGACTACTTTATTTCAAGAACGTATTCTTGTGTACATTCTTCCACACGATGAAACTGCTATGAAAATCTCAAAGTGCGCGGAAAACTTGAAAGTAGCAATCGTCTGTAGAGAATTAGTTTCATTGGTGTTTATTTACTAGTTCCGCTCATTTAGTTTAATCGAGGTGCAAATGCACGCTTACCTCAGAATTCATATATTGCAGGTTCAAATTCAGTTGAGGAATTGAGTATAAGTTTATATTGAGTATTAGTGGGTCCGTGCGGCTACGTCCGCTTGACAATTGATTTGTAGATATTGACTCTTTTAGAATGTAGCAATTTTTCCCAACAACATACTTTAGATTAACATTTTTATTTATGAACCGATTTTAATAAAATAAAGCTAGCCAGAATCCATTAGTGAAAATCGCATCCAAATCGGTTAAACAGACAAACAAATAAAAAAATTAAAGATTATTGTTTTGGGTTCTATAACATTATTAAAGGTTCCCAAAAACATTTGTTTTAAATATCTTCCAAGTACAAACACCGACCCTCTTACGATTTTATTAAAAGTATAGATTATAAGAAATGAAATATGAAAATTTTAATACACTTGAAACTACAAACAGACAGTATTCAATTATCACTTAATGTAAAGATAACTCATCCCCTAAATTTGAATTGAACTTACAATCATCGCGTTTACTTGCAGATCCTGTCGCACTTATCCACGTGGCCTCAATTATATCACGCATATTTTTCAACACATAAACTAGCTCTCTCGAGATTTTTCTCCAAGATTCAGGTTCATTTCCACCATACAAAGTCATCAGAACTCAATGAACCAATCAGCTATAACCATACAACAACCAAATAACAATCCTTTCGTACAAACAATTTCAGTTCCACAGAAAAACTCATTTGGGCTTAATCCGGTACATAAAGAAGTTTTCCATTCGTTCCGCTAAGCTGCTAGTGGCGAGTCGTTCAAAAGTTTTTTAACCAACCCATATGTAGGTATTTATATACAGGCTCAGGAATTTTGGGTCAAATTCTCTTTGTATTTCGTGTTCTGTTTGAACTAATTTTAATATGTATGTATGTATGTATGTATGCGCTCTGTAACTTAGGACTCCTTTAGATGTGTGACTTTAGGTTGTCATTGTGTACCCTGATGTGCGTGATAGAGCGTGAAACTAACGGTTACTAACAATTTCGCATTGGTCATACTCATTATATAATAAAATTTCAATACAGATAATTACAATAATTCATTTAAAATATGTTTTATTTATCTTCAACCTTCTTCAGACACAACATCTTTCGTTAAAAATGACAATTACTTAAGTATAACTAATATTTCCCTTCAGGTGTAATCAAACCCGCAACCATTGCATTTACTCAAGTATCCCACTGCACCACCATGGCCACACTAAATTTTGTTAATTTAAACTTAAATTTACTAACATATTTAGTCTATGCTATAACCTGTCTGGCAAGTGAGATAGGGCCAGAACAATAAGTTGCATTGAAGCGAAAACCAGATAGCACAAAATTAATTTACACCGGAGTGAACTAAAGCATGTTCTTGTATATCGGTGTAACTTTATCGGTGCTGGCCAGTATCATCTTTGTACACATATATTATATTTTGTAATATGTAGGCTTATCTTTTACTATTGTATCTTCATACATATATCTTCATATGGAATTTTATGGAAAATGCAAAGAAAAATCTACTGTTATTCCTTTTATCTTTACTTTTTTTACAGCTGCACGGTGTATACTGCATGTAGCAGTCTTGTTCTTCAAGTAAAGATCAAGCTCAAAACCGTTCGCATTTATAGTCACACTCTTGTGCGCCATGACTGGCCTCTTTTCTTTACGAACAATTATTTGTGATAAATGTTAAGTCAGATACTATGCATTCTCTTTACCTTCACATTATATCTCCCTAAGGCTCGCCTGAAAGAACCAAATCGAACAGGTAAAAAATACATGAAAACAAATATATAACAAGACAAGGCGTTTAACTCCTCCTCCAATAAATAACGTAAAGAATCAGTTTGTGGAAGAAAATTCAAACACAAATTTCACTTAAGCAGGCTTATGGGTACCTTTTATGAGTCGCTGTAGGACTATAAAATAACAAAGCTGGCCCATAATGTATTGTTCAGAATATACATTATAAAGCGGCCAAATACGGTATGCGGGTAAGCGCGGTTATATCGTTCCACTTAGATTTTTATTGGTATAACAATTTATTACTGGCAAGGTATTTTAAGCAAGTAGAAAGAATATTAGAATGTATGAGAGTTGTGGCACAAAGTTATAAGCGTGGAAAGGTTGCGGGTTCGAGTCCCAATCAAGGTTTAATACAAATATCTCCAGAATTTGGCGAAAAGCGGGAAATAGAAGTGTCTTAATGGCAAGGGAATGCGCGAACGGAAATCTTAACGCTAGATGCCCAGGTTCCCTCCGCCTAGGCTCCTATGTGAGAAGCTAAAAAAGAAAGAATCTATCTGTTCGTTCTTTATTAATCAGAACGATGTTTTTTAAGACTAGATTAGATTTTTTCTATTTTAAATGTTGACGTGTTGTCAATTGCCCCACGCAATGTCTCTAAAATTACCTCACTCCTAGGTTCCCTCTGCCTACCCTGCTATATTTAAAAAAAACCACATTTAATATAAAATTTAAATCCCTACCTAAATGAACGCTCTTAAAGTAACAATATATATTTTTAATCCGTTTAACGGCAAACGGGGAAAAACTGTTACGAAAATTAGCGGCGTTTCGACTGAAATCCTTTAATGAACTCTTTGCAATGGCCGTTTGTGGTGAAGTTTTTTTTATTGAAAATAGATCAAAGCGAATCTTTTTTTACTTTTTTTATCTATGTATAGATTTCGTCTTGCAATGTGAATGTTGGTACCATACCATATCGACCACGTGTTTCTTCACTTTATATATATATATATATCTTTGTATTCTCATAATGAAAGAACTACATAAAAGCCTCGTAATACAGTCCTCATTAATATTCCTTGTCAAACATATGACCACTTATTATCCACAAAGAGTCGACACAGAAACAAAATGTAAGAGAGTAACGCCATTAATGTCAGCTATTCTGTTAATGTAAATACATACGAGTATACTATGAAGATGTAGTGCGAGTTCGAATATAGACTATATTAAATATGTCTGTATTTAATATAAAATATATATTGACTAAAAACGTGACATTATGTGACGTTGACTGTAACTTTAAGGCGACGGTTGTAGGTTCGATCCCCACTCGACGAAATAAAATATTAAAAGTAGATATCTAAAAAATCAGCTTCACGCTGTATCACGAACACGGCAGGGTACACAGAGGGAACCTAGTGTTGGGACACTCAGTTCCCTACTTTCTGCCAATTCCTGGAGGCATTGTGTGTTGAGTGGCAGAACTCAACGCCGCGCTTTGCTTCGACACCAGAGCGAAGAAATGAAAATATAAACATACATAAATATATCACTTCCTCGACTGATCGAACCCACAACCATTGCGTTACAGTCACAACAAGAAGATATCTAGGGTCACTGTTTATATAGTGAAAAATAATAAGAGTCGGTATGAGTAACTCCAGCATACATCACAGTGACTGCTACGTGCGGTCGCCAAAAGCTACAAAATGAATTCATACGACTACCTGAATTATGTATTAAAGTATTAATTATAGGACCATGCGTTTTTATATATATTTTTAGGGTTCCGTACCTCAAAAGATTTATTTTATCAGATTGGTCAGCCAACAAAATTATTTTTTTTTATTTCTCTATTTTTTTAAATAGAGATAATGTAGTGTTAAGACACTCAATTTTCAACCCAATTTCCAAGAATTTCAAGATAGATGACAATATATTTCCATAGAATTAAGTTTTATGTTCTTATCAGGACGATTCTAATAATTGAAAATGTTTTAATCAATCAGGTTGTAGTCTAAGCATCTGTTAACCATATATTGTTAGAGCCCAAGAGTATACTTTTTCTAATTATATTTAATAAATAAGTAAATAATAATATTGCCATAAAGGCGGCTACAATGTATCCCGCATGTACCAACGTAAGAGAGGGCCTAGTGTTAAGACACTCCTCTCCCCACTTTCCACCGAATTTCGGACGCATTGCATGTTGAGGAATGGAACACAACGCTGCTCTTCTGCGCCACGAATGGCCTATTTATATTATAAATTTAAATATTACTTGCTACCATCTAAACAATACGAGTATCATACTGATATAATTATTATTCAATATATTATTTATTTATTATAAGCTATATTACAACAACATACCCCGATGAAATCTCCTATTAAATTTTCACAACCATTCATATTGAACTATAAAGAAATAGCTTATAGCACAAAATAAGCGAAAACTCCACTTTTCTACACAAAAGCTCAAACATAAACCCGCTTTAAAGAAGCTTATTTTATTTGGTAAGTTAACTATTCGATCCACAAACCGAAGCGTAAAGTTTATCTACCCGTAAACTTTTACACCTCGCGTAATATTTGATACATCCAGTACGTACCGGACGCGGGCAGTTTCGACCGGATAAAATCGGATATATCCGGACACGACCGGTCGTAGCTGGTGCTTGCCGCAAAGCAATTAGTTTATGTTTCCGATGTATGTACGCATCGACGTTTACCTTTGTGGAACTGCGATCTTAAACGGAAATCACTCTAGTATAAGCTAATATAGTCACGTTTTAGATCATGTTTCTTTTTCAGCTTCACAATGTATCCCGTGTGCAGCAGAGTGAGCCTAGTGATGAGTCACTCCACCCCAAACTTTTCACTATATTCTGGAGGCATTGTGTGTTGAGTAACAGAACTAAACGCCGCGATCCGTTTTGACAGTAGAGCAAAAAAATGAAAATATTAGATGTCTCGTTTCCTTGAATAGGAATCAAACCTGTTATGTTTACAGTACATCTTGTTCTTTAGATTCATCTATTTAAGTGATTTGAAAAAAACTGCAGTTAGTATAATGTATTTTATTTATTGAATAAACTTAAAACTAATTTTAAATAAAGCAATACTATTGAGCTCGTGGCAGTGCCTTGGACTGTCGGCCACAGGTTTAGCTATCAGGGACCTCTTTACAATGCATTAGATAATATTTGTTATATTATCTTAAAGGAAATGACGACCGCCATATATGCAATTTAATCAAGAACATGGCTACTAATCAAAAAACAATATAGCCATAGCACACTTATGTTAACATGTCAGGAGAAAAGTATAAAAGTAGTAGATAGTTCGTCTACTGTCATTAACCTCTTCATACATGCTACTTTTTACTAATTGAAATATACCTAATGGCATTAATATTGCATAATTTGCCTTGACGATATAGAATCACTATCATAAGAAAGACGGCCAAAGACTACCCACGGTTTAATTTCATCTATATGTCATATTTGTCAAAAACTGTCATAATTTTATATGAATTTGAGAACTTTTTTCTTCAAATATGTAATATATAATTTTATTACGAATTGCTTCTTTATTTCCGACTTTATTCTCTATATCTACGCTTAATGACTAATAAAAGTATAAGACTCATATAATAGTGACTAGTTTGACCGCAGTGATAATATTACTGTTACTATCAAAAATGCTCTTACCTTCATAACGATGCTTACTTCAAGGAAGACGATTTTCATTGTCTTCTTAAGAAGAGCCGTCTGCATGGCTGACACGCTGGCGGCAAACATACCGTACACTTTACACTGTTTCTATACGACATTACACTTATGCACGCATAGTTTCAGCACTGACACTGATTTTAAATACTTAAACACCGTCTTAGATTTACACCTTCCGGGAGGCAGACTAACGATGTACTGACTCAATTCGTAATTTCCGTAATTTCTGACATCCGACGCGTGCGCCGGGAAACGGCACCAGGATGATTAACCCTATCGCCGTGGGTGTCTGTCTGGCAGCTACGGTCTTCATAGGAAGATGGCGTAGGGCGCCATTTCTGATGCCATCCAAACCGGGCGCCTTCTTGGCTTTCAGACCTGCTATCGCCTTCTTGACAGCTGAAGGCGAGATGAAAGGTGGTGGTGGCAAGGGTAGAGTGGGCGAGGCCAGGCGGGTCCTCACCTCTTCTTCCATCTAAGCATGGAGGGAGCGACGCTCGCTTGGGTTGGGCCGGAAGTGATTCGCCAAATGCTCCGCCAAGATTTCGGCTCTCTCCTCCGCTGTGTAGCGAAGGGAGCCGTCCGGGTGGAGTAGGGGGCCAGCTGGTGGACTCTTCTTTTTTAATTGGCGGCAGAGCTTGTTGAGCGAGGGCTGGTCCTCGCTGGCACTGACTCAATCCATCAAAAACGTCACTTTTTATAGCCGTTCCCTCACCTGTTATAAATAATTATGTGGGTATTATTATTTTATTTTCTGTAAAATGCCGTCACACTGACAATTGTCTTACACTTGCTACGAGTATAAGCATATTTAGGATTAATAAAACAGAGCATATTACTATTGGTAAATATAACAAGTTAACAAATGTATGGTTGAGTTTATATAGTAAAGTAATACTATGACTTCATTTTAGAAATATTCCTTTTATATATTATATCAATGCTGCAATAGAAAGAACGATAGGTTTAATTTTAAAACGGTGGCGTTTTACATATACATTTTTTTTTAAATATTTAAACATGCTCTAAAACGACTTGAAAAAACTTTCTTTATTTACGTTTATATTTCCATTTATTCGCTCTTGTGTCGAGGTATAGCGCGGCGTTGAATTCTGCCACTTAAAACGCAATGCCTCCAGAATTCGGCAGAAAGTGGGGAACGGAGTGTCTTGACACTAGGTGCAATCTGTCTACTCTGCTGTGTGCGGGATACAGCGTGAAGCAGTTTTTTTTTATCCGAAAAATTTGGTTCTATATTAATAAGCGCACTACATATGTCTGTGAATTTAAAGTAAAGTAAAAATACAAAATTAGCAAAATTTTATAAAATTTCTGCACGCGAACACAAACGCAGAGGTATATACGATAATACACAAACATAACAAAAAATAACACGGTTTGTTACGCAGCACGCTCGGAGAGTTCGTTTAATTTAAAATAAAAATTAGTGTTGCCAGTTCAAAACGAAATAAAGCGCGTTTAAAAGTATGTACGTGAAAAAGAGGTTAAGAGGTGAGCTGACTGTACTGCTTT
>DWGR01001681.1:0-15380 GCA_018247715.1 Heliconius burneyi | reverse complement strand
ATGGAAAAAATATAAATATATGTAGGTAATTTTATTTATATTTTTACTGTATACAAAAGAAATATATAATCAGATCGCAGCACCGACCATCCTATGAGTGACAGCAATATATTTTTCTCAAAGACTCTCATAACGTATTTAGAGACAGGGGTTAAATTTCCGGTGCCGGGATCAAGACCGGAACCCGTGACCTCTGACTCGTGACACATGCCTATATTTGGGATGAACCGCGAAAATTCGATGACGCTTTGATATACAAAAGTATGGAACGTAATGGAATTTTCGTGATGCTCCCGTTGGTGATCCCTTTCTAACATTTTTGGTTGAAAGGCACGAATGTTATAGGAGTATTGTTTGATTATGAATACTTTTCATTGTTTTTTTTGGTAAACTTTTGATAGAAGATGATTTTTTGAATTACATTTTTCTTATAATTGAATGGAGTATTTTGCATTTCAGGTGCAATAATATAAAATAGAAGTATCTAACTAAAAACGTGATCATTTTGGATTTTGTTGTTTCTATAACGGACATTAAATATACAACTGAGTGTCTCAATACTCTCTTTTTCCATGCCGTATGTAGAAAAAAGGTCACATATACTAACATTGCTCTAAGAATGAATTACCCAAGAAAACACCGCTTTTCTTTACTTAAAACTAGCTTGTGTATTTGTAGGTGTAAATCCAAAACTTCTAACTTTTAGAGTCCGTTCACATAATGCCTCGCAGTGAATAGCAAAACTTCATAGGATATTTCGCCTTTGAATCCACCTCCACCTGCAAGTAAGACAATGGCTTTCTCAACTTCTAAATTTTAACGCATTCACTGTTTATATATTTTATTTTATTTATTATTACTCATTGTACTATTATGACAAGTGAAATTATGATGAAATTGAAAAAGATATGTAAATACTAAGGTTCCTTGAGAAGCATTGCTTTATATTATTTCCCAAAGGAAAATAAAAAAATATTTAATTTTGTATGGACATATATGTATATCTTTCGATTTTTGCCTAAATACATCCAAGCGTCTATACTTCATTAAATAAACAAAGATTTTAGCATTTGAGTCAAAGTCTCACAAGAAACGCGGCGATTGTAGGTGCAATTCCCACTTGATGCAATGAATTATTTTAATTTCTTGGCTCTGGTAACAAGATAAAGCGCAATGAATCTAAAATTGAACGGTGTTTCGCCTAAAAAACATTCAAAATTAATTAAAAACAATCTCTTTCATAATGTCTGATAAGAATTGTACCTGGAATATTCGAAATAACGAACAAAGCCACCCAATATAAACCTGTTCACAGCTTTCCCGTGAAGTCCCATCACATGAGCTTATCAAACTAACACTCAAGTCGCCTCGCGCCATCAATATGCAAAGCACTTAACTGTAGTCTACAATGGCGATTCTGGGTTCCAGAACTTCCATTCTTAGCTCTATAGCATTTACGATATGTTCTAATTGAACCATTCGTGATATAAATGTGTATCTTTGGTAAAAAAATTGTGTATATTGGAATGATAATAAAAAGAAATTGAGGCCGTTGTGGCGCAGTGGCACAAGCGAGTAACTGTAGATGCGATTGTTGTGTATTATATTTGATATTATTATCATTTCTTCGCTCTGGTAACAAGTACGGCATTAAGTTCTGCCGCTCAACACAATGCGTTAAAATTATAAAAGAATGACGGAGTCTATTAACACTAGGTTGCTTTTTCCTACTATATGCTGTATGCTGGAAAGTGAAGCAGATAAGTGTGAAGTTGAAAAAAAAAACAATTAAAACTAAAAAAGAAGTATAAGGTGGAGAGCGGAAATGTCTCTGGAGAAGGAGATGCTATGTTCAGCGGTGGACGATGACATGGTCATTAATCAGATCCAATCAAACAATCGCCTGATTGGATCTGATTAGACCGTCATTAATGATAACGATGATTTGGATGATGATCAAGTTAGAATTCTACTACGAAAGTATAGAGAATTGAATTGTTTATATTTATCTTTACCAACTCTTCTTATTTGCAAATCCTGTATTCGCGATTATTCATATTTTTATATGAATGTTCCATTATGACACCTTTATAGATTTCCCTGTCAGCAGGATTAATATTGTAGTACTAATTCTCCACCAGCCTTAAATTTACGTTAAATACTGAGACCACGGTTACACTTTAAGGCTACTTTTTTGTTTTTCATTTTGAGTGGTAAGGGCACAAAAATGTTTTAAGACAAACAACCTTGTGAAGTCTTGCTTCTTTGACAAATCTCTTTTTACAATATCTATTTAGATTCCTTATATTTTTATTGTATCGATTGAAAACATATATCGCGGAAAACATATTTATACTTGTATTTTGCTTTACTTGAACTTAATGTCAGTTCAAATATATATTTAGAAAATTAAACATGAAATATTTATTAATCAAGATACACAGTAAAATTAAAACACAAACTTTTGTTGTTGTTCTTTTATAAAGTTTATATAGAATTTGGAATTGGAGGAAACTAAACACAAGAATTTTCATTCATTTATTCACTGTAAACAAGTATCTGAAATATTTCGGTAAAGTTACAAGTACTGTTACTGGAATCATTATTAATATTTCGGACAGAATGTAAATTAAATGACGAATTAAAACGAAGATTCTTAATAACCTTAATAAGGAAATTAATATATCTCTAACTCAAAAAGAAAAATGTAACCCTTACTCAGTTGTCCGTCTGTCAAGATTATTTATACAATTTAAGCTGAAATTAAGTCCTAGTCTTAGGTACCTCCTACTTGTACCACAAAACACATTAAGCTCGTTTCTACTACATTTTGCATGAAATTGAAACATGTAGGGTACTTCCTGTGAACCTTTAGCTATGAATTGCATATTTGTTTCACAGAAAACAATGAATACAAACATATATTTGTAGATAATTTCATGCAAATTGTGTGCACACGCTCGTAAATTTAAATTTGTCAACTTTTATACATAGTACTTTCAGTTGACCTGCAATCTAGGAACGAAGAATCACGAAACCCTCGGTAGGAGAGTCTCGCTTGTTATATTTTATTTAATTTAAAAAGGTTCTGAATTCAGAGAGAAAGTGAAAATCGGAATTTCTTGACACTCAGTTTTAATTCAAGTTGGCTTACCCTGCTATACCCTGTTATGCTACCTTATAAAATAGTATCTAAGTTAAAGAGTGAACCGCCTTACATACAAACAAGAACTCCGTAACACTAAAATGGTCAACTATTCAAATAAAACATTCAAATTTACCAACTTATATTAACTTTCTCCAACTCCACGTCACATCAGCTTCTCATATTTCCCGCATTTTTCATGTAACTTCGAACAACTTCTTTGAATTAGCGCGTTCCGCGACATTTTTATCACGTTTTCGACTTTTAAGCTGTTTATGATCGTTTCAGCTGAGTTTCAAGAATTCCTGCGGAGTCATCGTCGTGTGACTCGGAAATTTTCGCCTTCGTATTACGTGACTTTTACATGAATAACATTAGTATGTATAATGAGTTTTTTAGATGAACAACGTAAAATATTTAAATATTATTGTATATAAGAGAATGGAATGTCTGTATATACGTATGTATGTATGAATGTATGTATGTAAATGTACAAAATTTTCAAATTAAGGATTAACAATTATATGTATTAAGTACACAGATTTCGCTGTAAAATACATAAAGTATTATAAAAATTAGATCATCGTGACGCAGGAACGCAAGCGTGCGACAGGAAATTCGCGATGGTTGTGAGTTTGATTCCCACACTGGAGAGGGAAATATTTAATATTACCATTTTCCTCGCTCTGGTTACAAGGCAAAACGCTGAACACGCAATGCCTCAAGAATTCGGCAAAAAGTGGTGAACATAAATGTCTTACCTTGAAATTTTATTAATTTACCAAAATATTTGCTATAAACTCGGCAGAAGATTCCCTCTGCCTGCCCTGCTGTGAGTGGGATACATCGTGAAGCTGATTTAATTTTTAAAATCCTTAAAATATTATTATACCATATACCTAAAACTATTTACAGTTGCAAAAACCAAACATACATAACAAACTGTTCATAAAATATTTATTTGAATATAATTTACAAAGGATCAACGAAAAACAATAAAGTGCTATAATATGCCCCACGCGTAGCAACAACATTATTATTTGTGGTTGGTAGAACTTACATAGGATTCATTTATTACTTTTAATTACTCCATTCATTTTGAATGATGTTTGCTGAAAGCTAAGTTTTTACTATTATTCGGCAAACATTGGTTTTAATTTTATTATTTTTTCAAATAAATGAAATATGAGTTTTGAGTTCTGCAGTGTGCGATTGGGAGGTGTCTGAAGAGAGATTGTTCTACTTTGAACAATATTTTGTCATCTTCAGTGTACGTTAAAATGTCAAGATGTCTGAATGTCAAGATTCAGCTAAATTTGAAACATTGCGTATTTATAGGCAAAATTCAAACGGAAATCTTAATGGGAATAGAAGTATCTTAAGGGGAACAGAATATCTTAACACGAGGCACCCAGGTTCCCTTTACCTATCCTGCTTTGTGCGGGATACGGAGTGAAGCAAAAAAAATCTGGCTTAAGGCAGATATTCTGTATATTGACATAATTTTACTGTGTTGTCAATGGAAATCAAACTCACGAGCGAAACCTATGTCAATATCTATATCTATTCAAACAGATCTAGATCTCTAAACATATCCATCTAGTTCAAAATATAATATTCTCAAGAACAAGTTAATAGAAGCACCTGTTGTGATACCCCCTTGAAATGCATCCAATAGGGTTAAGAACGCAAAATGACGTACAAAGATCACATACGTACATGACGGTTGGAAATCAAAGTACGTGCTTTTAGTACAGTAAGTTTGTTCATGAATAAATTTCTCAGGTTGTTTTGATCGTTTGAGTGCTTCCCTTTGCTCGACAGGCTGTGACTGTTGACACGCGCTCGTCGCCTTGGTCTTGGAAACTAAGTGATGTACTTAATAACGTGAAAAGTATTCATGGTTAATGAATCATTCTTTGAAATATGGTAAATATACTTGCTTTCTCCTTTATTGACGGTTATGTTTCTGCGTGTTATTGATAGTGATAAAATTCTCTGTTTTCTATTATGTTTAAGATAAATACGAAAAACTTAAAACAGTAACTTTAAAACAGTATACAGTTTTAAATGTATTATTAGTAATCAAGTTTTAAATAATCAACTACAATCAATTAGAGTTGCGGCGTTGAGTTCTACCACTCAACACGCAATGCCCCCAGAATACAGCAGAAAGTGGGGAACGGAGTGTCTTAACACGTTGAGCGCCATGTCAGGCATCGGTGGCTGACACTACACTTGCCGTTTAGGCCGCGTCAGCCATCGGTGGCTGACAGCGTGTAACATGAGAACTATAAAATTTTAGACTATTTTATGGAATTACAGAAAAATTATTTAAAATTTACTTAACACTATGTTCCCTCTGCTTACATTGCTGTGTGCGGGATACATCGTGAGCCTGATTTATTTAATTTTATTTTTGTACAATAAAATAGGAATCAAGTTTTAATACCATTAAATGTGAAATTCTGAAGATAAAAAAACTAGCTCCCGCTTTTTTTCAGTTATTTATCAAGCAAGCAAAATGAACGCTTGTGACAAAGGATCGGTACACTTAAGAGTTTTATTACAAAAAGATCAAACCTACAAATGCTGCATTTATAGTCGTATACGGTCTCACTGCGTCAAGATGGCCTCATATAACCAATTTTATATCATTTTTTAGTGCGGTTTGACAAGTATAATTAAATAAATGCTAATTAGAGAACTGAACATTTTTATTTTTGTCTACTTATTTTAAATTAAATGCAAACCAAACTTACTAATAAGTAATAACGTAAATTTTCAAAAACTTCCCTATTTTCCACATCAGGCAAGTGTAAAAGGAAGTTTATACTATTACCTGTACAAACACACAAAGTAAGAATAAAAAGTGGGTCGTGTTAATCATGTCATGTGAAACAGGGTAAGGGGATTTTCAAATACATTTTTATACACAAGGGAAGTTAGTGAATTTTAGAACATTCTTTCTGTATTTTGGTTAGGAAAGAAAAATTTTGTGATTGTATCGATACTCTCTTCTTTTTTAACGATATCTTCTTTAGGTTCGTTTCTTTAGGTTTCTTTAGGTTCGATACATGCGAGACGTGTGCATAGCGTGAAACTAAAAATGAAATGTAATTCAAATAATTATTAAAGTAACGGTAAGAAAATGAAGTATATCTATTTTTTTTCTAAGTTTTACGCTATTCTGAACATTTCAGAGTAGACATAATCTGCGAACGTATTGTTAAGACGCTACGTATCCATAAAGAAATTTCCGCCCCCCGTTTTTCACCGAATTCACCGAGTGGCACTCAGCGCCATGCACTACGCGAAAGTTGGTATAATTTCTCCTTGTATACTCTCTCCCCCTAGTGGAAGCTCGACCTACAATCTTCGTTCAATCACCATTAGTTTAGTATATTTGCTTTCTTATCTCCGCCAAACAGATACAACAAAAAGACACAACAACTTCCTGCATGACATCCAACAGACATTAATTCCATGCATATTTATCCTCTAAATATTCTTGAACAGTGTAATAAGCTTTATTTGTTAGATTTTTTTTACGATTACTTTAAATATTGGTAGTGGCAAATTTAGAATACACTGTGGAATTTTATTATATACGAGTACACGTATACCGAGACCCATAAAAGATTTATTAACTTTTTGGAGGTGAAAACTTGGCGCAACAAGCTTATCTTTATTTCTCGTTCCTATCCATTGATTGTAATAATAATAGGACAAAACCTGAACTTAAGCGCGATGGTTATGGGTTCAATTTCCTCTTTAGTCAACGATTTATTTTGATTTTCGCACTCTGGTATCAAGACATAACACTGTAGACTTTGTCACTCAACACGGAATTTTCACGGAAAATTCGTTTAATACTAGGTCCCTTCTGCCTACGAGATACAGCATTACTTTCGAAATAAATAAAAATGCTGACTTATTAAAGAATATTGTAAATTAAAGAAACACAAATTACAACTATGTTTCTTAGATTCATTTCTCAATATGTAAATTTTTTTAAAAATATTTTTAGTATTTTGTATTTCTAATATTTTATATTTCTAGTAATTCATAATTTAAATTTTAAATAAGATCCATTTTAAATAAATGTTGCGCATGATTTATGTCGCATTGGACGTCACCGAGATATCTGTAACCGCAGATACAGTGGGTTACATCAAAAATATTAAGGCTACTTGAGTGGTCTCCTTGAGTAAGCCAAAACATTTATTTTAATTAATGCATTTAAACAAATTGAAATTAAATAAATTAAATCAGCTTCACGCTGTATCTCCCTCATAGCAAGGTAGGCAGATTGAACTAGTTTAAAGGAACTCCGATCTCCACTTTCCGCCAAATGGCGTGTTGAGTGACGGAACTCAAAGGCGTTCTTTACTTTGACACCAGAGCGAAGAAATGTAAATAAATATATCATTTTTTCGAATGGGGTCGAACTCACAACCGTCGTGTTATAGTCACTCCCTTGTGCCACTGCGCCACGACGATTAAAATTAGTTATTCAACTTTATAAATATTAGAAGATATATAAGTAAATATTTTTGTAGCTTAACACTGTTTTCTATATAGCAGGGTCAGCAGTGGCAACCCATTGCTAAGACAATTCGTTTTCACCTTCCACCGAATTTCTTGCATTTTGTCATCTTACCAGAGTGACGAAAAAAAATAACATTCCTCTGCGAGAGAACCGAACCCACAATCTTCACCTTTACAACATTGGTAAATTTATATAATATTAAAATATGTTTCTTTGATATTAAATTTTCTATATGAAAATGATCTGAAGCTAAATTAAATAGAGCGTAGAAAGGGTGTTATCACGTAGCAACTGATCTCTTCCAGGGGTTCATCTTTTTATATCAATATTAAAAGACTTTAAATGGAAATACAGAATATCATTATGCAATTTCTATTAGTAATATTTAAAATAATGAAATATTTAATAATATTTCGCTCTGGCAAAGCAAAGCGCAGCGTCGAGTTTCGCCACTCAACACGCAAAGCCTCCAGAATTCGGCAGAATATACCTAACCTGTTGTGTGTGGGATACAGCGTGAAGCTGTTTTTTTTAATAATATTTGAAAATGTCCGAAATATTTAATAATTTCCTGTTTTTTTATTGATTTTATATTTAACAATATGTATTAAATATTTCAAATAAAGTCAACTAAAGTTAAGGTCA
Source organism: Heliconius burneyi (assembly GCA_018247715.1). NCBI lineage: Eukaryota > Metazoa > Arthropoda > Insecta > Lepidoptera > Nymphalidae > Heliconius > Heliconius burneyi. The sequence continues at coordinate 7,038 of DWGR01001681.1, read as the reverse complement.
GTCCTTCGTGCAGGGGCATAAGTGTCTGATTGTAAAGACGAAGAGTCTGAATGCGTAGGTTTGATCCTTAGTCGAGGTAATAATCCACTATTCACTATTCACTGAATAGTGGAAAATGGGGAATGGAGTGTCTCAACACTAGGTTCTCTCTGTCTGCCCTGCTGGGTGCGGGAAACAGCGTCATCCTGGTAAAAATGATTATAATCACATAATAAGATGTATGGAATCCAAAATTTTAGTCTCAAGTATTTCAATATTGTTAAAATATGCTTCTCTTTATTGTCTTTTATATTACTTTATTAGTTCTTCTTTTAGCAATTTCATATTTTTTGTTTTCTTTTATAAGGTAATCGAGTCTTAATGGATTGAATTGACTGCGCTTCTTCGAGGCTTAATTTTAATTCGAGTAGAAACTGCTTTTCAATTCTATTTCAAAGTTACTTTTTGTAGGTTTGAATTGGTTTGTTTACATTTTTGTTGAATTAAATTATTAAAACAAATAAGATTTGCCGGAAGAAACTGTCTTTAGATATTTTATCTAATGAGGCCAGTCGTGGCGTTACATTATAACAAAAAGATTTTAGATTGCTAGTTACATACCATACCACGCTATATCCCGCGCGTAAGGAGTAGGCAAAGGGAACCTGAGAGATTAGCATTAAGACACTCCTTTCCCATAAGATATCCTCATTTTCAACCAAATTCATAAGGCATTATATTAGCATTTTGAGCACCGTAAATCAACGCTGTGTTTTGCCTTATTATCAGATCAAGGAAATGAAAATATTAAATATTGTATTTTATCAGTCAGGGATCGAAGCTACGATCGTTGAATATGCAATCGCACGCTTGTACCACTGCGCCACGACAGATTCATCCTCAAATATCATCTAAATACATACAACAATTGAAATAAATATGACAGAGTACTTTAAACATTTTAAGGAAGCGTACGAAACTACAATCACTAACATAATGTTAACATGAAATGGGAATAAATCAGAACTCCGCGAAATCTGTCCTTTATTGAGTTCCATCGGGATTTTCAAAAGTTTAATAGACATCAGATATTGAATACTGAGGATTGTTATATTACATTTCTTATATAATAGCGAATATTTGTGAATTTGTAATATTTCATATCTACATATATACAATATCTTACAATAAATCGCGCTTATCTAAAAAACGGCTAGTAAATATAATATTATAAATCACAACAAGATTCCCAGAGCTTGAAGCTCAAAAAACATAAAGTACGTAAAACGACTAACGAAACGTAAGTAGTTCACTACTAGGGTTTTTACACTAGTCTTCTCTTCTACTGGCCAGAGAATGTAAACAAAAATAAATATATAAGTGACGGCCAATTAAAAGAGACTGTAAACGCGAATGCTTTTGGTTCGATTCGTATGAATATTTTTAATTTTCCGCTCTGATAAACAAGAAGCGGCGTTTAGTTCCGCCAATTAATAAACAACACGTAATATTAAAGTAGAAAGTTTACTCATATAAGTTCAATAGCTGCGTTAATTAAAGCTGGGGTCGTACAATTTGTTTCTCAATGCTCATGTAGTCTTTCTTACTTTGACACGGTTTAAGTTAACCTAATTACATTCACCTTATAAGCTATTCTGTATACCGCACTTAGGGACGTCAATTAGTATATAACTGACGTTAAGAAGAAACAAAAGGGTATTTTTTAGGTCAAGGTAGGCAGAAGAAACTTAATGTCAAGATATTTTGTTATGCATTTCAGCCAAATTTTAGAGACATTGCATCTTGCGTCGTGAGTGCAGTGCATTAGTAGTATATTGAGTTAAGACCGTGAACCCACAACCGCTGTTACAGTAAGACAGCTTCCGGTATTCTCTACATTTTAATATGAATGGAATTTCTTTATATTCTTTTTTATACTTTGCTTTCTTGAAGTTTTTGCTTATTTTGATATTTATGATAGTTTTATTTACAATACTTGAAGAATGAAAAATAAAGTTCTCAGCTGGCTTGGGCACGTAGAACGAATAAGTGAAGAAAGAATGGCAAAAAAGATCTATGATGGAAAAGTGAGCGGTAAGAGAGGGGAGAGGGGATTGACCTTCGAAAACACAGTATAGAAGATACTGGGGGAAGGTCACGTAAAAAGCATGAGGACCCCCCGGAGGGCATGTATGAAGAGGTTGATGACAGTGGACGAGGCAAAAGAGATATGTACAGACCGTAGCGTTTGGCGCTTCGTACTCTCTGACTACCCCGCAAGGGATAAAGCGTGAATCTGTGTTGTGTTGTTGTTGTATTTATAACGACACCTATTCTATGTTAACATCAATTTGACACTTCAAAATTGAAAGTAAATTGAAATATTCAATACAGATTCTTACAACCAAAAGAATTTTAAACATTAAAATTAAAATACTAATGGATATTAAAACCAGAACAAACAAAACATTTAAACCAACAACGGCTCCAGCGTGAACCGTATCGAGATCAATCATAGCGGTAAATGTTGTGACTGACGCTCGGTTAAGTCAGCGTGACAATTATGAAATATTTTATACAATTTTATATTAAAAATTTTGATGAAGCTTTACGCGTTTTCTTATAGCTGGGTAAGCGTATAAAACCTAGTGTACTGTATGCAATGTCTCCTGAATTAAACGGAAAATAGAGAATAGTGTTTTAACATAACGTTCTCTCTGCATACTCTGCTATATGTGGGTTAAAACGTAAATCTTTAAAATGAAATGAAAAAATACATATTGTAATATGTTATATCTCCTCGCTCTGGTAACGAGGTAAAGCGCGTCGTTGAGTTTCGCCACTAACATGGCAATGCCTCAATAATTCTTCGGAAAGATCGAATAGTGAGGAATAGAAGTGTTTTAATAGAGTGTTTTGTCACTAGGTTCCCAAGTTGCATCTGTCTACTTACTATGAATGGGAGACAGAGTGATGCTAAAAAAAAGTGCTAACCTCGAATCGACTCTCATAGCTAAACCAAGGTGTGATTTTACTTTTAGCTAAATATATTATTCACAGCCTAATAATACAAAAAAATACGTAAACTAAACAAAATTAAAATACCTCGAAAAAATATCAAAATATAGACGAAAAGATACATCACCCTAACAAGTCATCAGAGAGTAAAGATTGAGTGCATACCATGAAATAGTGGGATACGCGCGCTAATTTTATTTCGCCGGCAAACCGACGCGGGCTCGGATACTATAAAAAAAATACGACAAAAAAAAATAGTTTGGAAACTCAATCGAGTTCCTTTGAATATGTATGATGTAACTATTGTGTTGTGCACCATGAAACTTTAAATTTATATACGTGTGTATATTTATGAGCAAAAGGGAAAATATTTATATTTATTTAAGTGAAGTGTGGTTAAGTTGAATTATTAATATCGATCACGATGACTTTACATTCAAATTTTATACTTTACTAGCTACCTGTTAGTGGCTTCGCCCGCTTAAACAATGCTATTCATTTAAAAGACAAAAAAAAACAAGCCAATTAAGTAGAGTTTGCAGTGGAACCAACATCTGTCCTCACAAACTTTCACTAATATTAATTGGCAGTTTAAGTGTAAAGTTTCTAGCTTTTTCTCGCACAAGCTCTGGCTTAATGAGAAAGAAAGGAAGGAGGGAGAAACAAAGAAAAAAAGAGACACTCTGTTGTTGTAGGGATTGCCTGTTTTTTTTTATGGAAAAGGACAATTTTATGGTAAACAAGCGTACGGGTCGCCTGATGGTGACCATCCATCATACAATCAGGTGACCCGTTTTCTCGATCTCTTTCTTTCTTTCTCCTTCCTTCCTTTCTTTCTCATTAAGAAAGGAAGGAAGACGCTGGCGACATGACTCTCCCACTCGTACTTTAGTCGCCTCTTACGACACCACCCGTACCAGGGTGATCCTATTCTAAGCCGGGAACACACGGCAAAAAATTGAACGGCATGATTTGAATGGTTCCTGTTTCTTACACGAAGTATATATTTTTTCTTATATATATATAGGACCATCATGGCGTACTGTGTCAGCTTCAGGCTGAGCATTCGTTGTGGGTTCAAATCCACTCGGGGATTTTACACTCTGCTAATGAAATCGATGTCAATCACATCGACAAAGCATTATGCTTATTGCATTATGATGTTAAGTTAATGCTATTTAATATATGGTACACGATTGCTTGAAAATTGGCCGAATTACACTAGGTTTCTTCTGTCTACCCAGCTATATGGGCGAAAAACCATGAAGCTAAAAACATATATATATACATATATATATATATATATATATATATATATATATATATATATATATATATATATATTTGTATTTAATTTTTCGGAAAATCCGCTATTAATCGATTATGAGCGAATCAAAAAATACCCTAACTTGGTTCATAACCCACAGCCACCTTCAAAACTGCTGGTTTTTTAGACATTTGCAAATTGAATATATTGATTTCGATACCATTCTAGCTACAAAGAGTTATCGACACGCCGACTATCTGCGAATGACGTTTTTTAATTGAGCTCTCTTCTTTTGTTTTTGATCAGGCACAGCCAGTGCACTGGTTATGGAATCGTTGATCTGCAATTTTATAATAGCCGTCTCCTCGTTTTATACGACTGGGGATTTTCATTTAATTTCACGTTTTTGTCATAAAAAAAATAAGATTATTTGTATTAGTTTTGTCATTTTTTATTTTAAGATTTATTCGATATTTTTGTAATAATTTTTCTTCAAAAAAATTATAAAAAATTAAGATACCCGCGCGTCCTTGGCACCGTCAAAGCGCTCTGGCCACTAAGCTATACGTTGTCATGGAGCTATGTTGAAATTCTTAAACGCTTGTTACAACTTATTTATGTCGTCTCTCTATTTGTTGTATACGTACCTTTGTGTAGTACTGTTGAGAACTGACTTGTCGCTACAATGTTCTGTGGGAGTTATGTAACATATTACGCTATTTTCTCCAGAACATGGGAAATTTATGTCCTTAAATTTTATTGTTTCAGTATAATTTGTAATTTTTTTAATATTTTAAATTAAACCGAGGCTGACGTAGTGCAGTGCTTAAACGTGTGGCTCACTTCGACGTCTGTGGGTTCGATTTTCACTCGAAGAAATGAAATATTTAATATTTTCGAGGTGTCGAGTTTAGGCCACTCGAAATGCCTTGAATTCTAGTAAGAGGTGGAAAACCTAATATCTCTACACTGGATTTCCTCTGTCTACGCTGCTAGGACAGACAAAACGATTAATTAAAATATTTTACCTGTATTTTTTAATTTTTTATTACAAGAAACAATACATCAATACGTCAATTTATAATAACCATCTACACTGTAGTTTCACGCTGTATCCCGCACGTAGCAGACTAGGAAACCTGAGAACCTAGTGTTAAGACACTCCGTTCCCACTAAAACACTTCCGTTCTTCACTAAATAGAATCTAACCACAGAAAATTGAATCAAAAATCCTCCACCATCAAAAGCAAAATTGTCACGTCAGTTCAACTCGACATATTCTAGTCAGTGTCGCAATCAGTCAATGACATTATCATGCATGTCGTACGACCGCAGAATGGTCACCTTGTCAATACCACTAACGGTTATAAGATAATAGCTATGTAATCGATGGATCCAGCGGAAATTATAGCTTTAGGTTGGCTTCGTCTTATTGAAATGACGGACTTAGTAGGTAATACGCTTGTGTTCTTGATATAGTCGTGATTGAAATGAGTTAGATGATAATTATAGACTAGTATAGGAAATATAGATTATGTAGGTATTTGTAGAATGAAATAGGTCTAAGATTGATATGGGAAGCTAATAAGTTAGTAAAATAAGTTAAGTTAGGCAGTGAATTACTAGCCTTGAAACGGTTTTCCTAGTTAAGCTGGAACAAAAGTCTTTATTGCACACAAAAAATACATTTAAAATTAAAAACAAAAACATAATTAACTAGTTTTTCGAACTAGGTAATAATACTTTAAGTCCGATTGTAGAGTCGAACCCACGACTATCGCGTACCATTACACACTTCATAAATGTTTCTTGATAGCACCAAGCGTCGCAAAGTACAATAGCATCAACAACATTAAAAAATCAGGTCAAATAAAAACTACTTGTCAGATGAAAAAATATTATGTATTCTAAGCGTATCAATCTAACACATACATACAAACATAATACACACAAGTATAATTAAATCACAGTTTGTTTTTCATTCATTTTCCGACATTCAGTCATCGTCGCGCAGAATAGAATAGACGACAAAAATCATAATGCTAAAATGTCACCTTTTACCTGCACAATTTTTCCTTACAAAGAAGGCTTTGATACGATTGGCGCAGTGGAAGAGCGTTTCACTTTGAAAGTGGTAGTTACGGGATCAATCCCTGCTCGGGGAAATAATTCAGTACAAATCGTGAGACTGTAACACGACGTTCATGCGTTCTATTCCCATTCGGGGGAAGAAATTATTATTATTAATTAAAATTTTAATTTCTTTGCTTTGGTGCTATGAAAAAAAGCACGAAATAATAAAGCGAATGAATGAAGCGAAGAATGCCACGAAAATAAAGCGAAAAGTCGGGAATTTAGTCTTATCCTGCAATTTACGGGATACAGCGTGAATCTAACGAAAAAACACAAAATATTACTTTTATTCACATATATTTTCCTTATGAAAGAAATATAAATGTTGCACGACATTCAAAGATGTTTATGTAATCGTTTACTACACGTCAGCCTGGTTGTTGCGGCTGCGCTGTCGTTGCGCATCGGAAGTGGGACAATAATAATCGTCATATATAACTTTTTTGTGGATCACGGCTGACATGGAAGTTATTTTGTTTGTAAGCTGTAATTTTGGTGAGAAAATGGGCCTATCGTAAATGGATAGTGGGTTCAAAAGGACATATCAAATCACATATTAAAGTATCAAAGAAGTTTTGTCACATTTTGGTAAGCATATTTTGAAATTTGAGACGAATATTTTCGTCACAGAAGACGATGTA
>DWGR01001680.1:0-15381 GCA_018247715.1 Heliconius burneyi | reverse complement strand
GCTTCTACTACCCACCTATGTTTTGTCAATACCGTTGACGTGTCATAAATTTAATTAAAATAAACCAACTCCGTATAAAAAACAAACAGCCAATGAACACAAAAATAACAAAAATGCTTCTACTACCCACCTATGTTTTGTCAATACCGTTGACGTGTCATAAATTTAATTAAAATAAACCAACTCCGTATAAAAAACAAACAGCCAATGAACACAAAAATAACAAAAATGCTTCTACTACCTACCTACCCACCTATGTTTCGTTAATATCCCCGTAACTCTAAAACTACTGAAGCGATTTTAACTAATATTTATTATTGTGCAATGCCCCTACATACACAAATATTATTCAATTCCAAAAATAATGCACAACCTTCGTTTTTTTGAAGTCGTTTAAAAATGTTGTTTTCTTGCCTGCTGAGACGAACAGCGACGTTGTGTTCCGCCATCTATCAGCAAATAAAATTAATTTTAGGACGCCCCACAGTAGTTACAATAAATTTTATTTCTTTATTTCCTTCACGCTGTGACGCGCACCAAGATAGATACCAAAAAAGACAGAGGGAACCTGGAAAATTATTTTGAACACACTCCGTTCCCATAAAAACACGTCCGTTCTCCACTTTATACTTATAACGAATACCTTTAAAATTAAACACCTATTCAAATTTAATCCATCTAACCTCAGAAACTTCAAACGAGTCGATAGACGTTGTCATACATAATCGCATCTCATGAATATTATATGGTGGATGGTAGGGATGCGTTAATTACAATTACTTGGGTCACTTACCACGAACATATTACAGGCTGGAGACGGCCAGGTTGGTTTGCTCGTAGAGCTTAATAGCACTAGCAACACCGTATAAGATAGCTCTTTTTCCATTTTTCCTAACTTCACACCGTATCCCGCAACAATAGCAGAGGGAACCTGGGAACCTAGTGCTAAGACTGTTTCCATTAAGACACTTCCGTTCCTAAATTTCCAGCAATTCAACAAGGTCGCTAAAAACGCAATACCCCCAGTATTGTGTTTTTAGTGACCTTGTGTATGACCTTTGGCTTGTTACCAAAGCGAGCAAATAAAAATATTAAATATTTAATTTACTGTAGCAGTCGTATAGTGTTTATTCCAAATTGTATAATTTTAATATATCGAAATAGTATGTTATTATCGATTCAGTTATACATAATGGTGTTGAGATGTAATGCAGGACATGAGAGACAATGGTCTAAACTCCGAGGACGCAAAAGACCGTGCCAAGTGGAGTAGGTTTAATAGGAAGGCAGACCCTCACAATAGCTGGTATTAATACAGGAAGAAGAAGAATATGAATTAAACGTACAACCATCTCCTACAGTCGTACACACCTTCAATGGCTTCATGCTATCATACATCGTAATTGAAAAAAACAATGCATTTATTTGTTTTATAAATAATTTTTAAAAAATTGCAAAACAATTGAATTCTTAACAAAACTATCAATGGGACATATTACATAGAAATATTACACCTACATAGTATCGAGTATTGTATTTGTAAGCGTTCCAGCTCACTTACTCTCTCGCTCGGCCAATAGCTGCTTTGTTCTCTTTGCATTATCTATATATTGGTATTTGTTTCAACGGATATGCACTTTAGATAAACGTATTGAATCAAGATGATTACTTTACGTTGCTTTTGTAGTATAGTAAAAAGATTTTATTCGAATTTTTATTTAAATATTGAAACACACACTTTTATAATGAGAAAAGATATGTTACTCTGAACAATCATCCACTTCCTCAAACAGATTTACGGTCAAATTCTTGGGTAGGGTTGGGTTGGGTAAAGCGCTATGATCGCAAACTAACTTAGAAAAAGCATATAAGAACTAAAAGTGATGAACTAAATTTAAACTATAAAGGATTGTCTTAAGGTGTAAGAGCTGTGGAGTTCTGCTTCTGATAGCAATATACAGATGATTCAAAGGGTACAAAATATTATTGCAAACAAATAGCCAACTCACCCTGGTTTATAAAAATCAATGATGTCAAATCAATCAAATACAAAACCAGGTTGCTCAATCACCTAAATCTATATTTTGCAAACGCTACAGTAGTACACTATCTATGGGAAGCTTTATCGAAAGTGCCAAACCCAAAAAGAAATATTGCAAAATTGTTCCACTTTAGTTTCTATTACAACAATAAAAGGCAAGGACGGGGATTTTTAACGCATCTCATATAAAAACAGAATCACCGAATCTGAAGAGTCCGTTCAAAGAAGCCATTCCCCATAAAAAGGACGGTTAAATTCGAGATTCCAGTTTTATTGTGCTCGAGCATTTACAGAGATTGTTTTGTAATAACCCGATTGAAATGTTTCTTTAAGGGAAAGGGATCAATATTCTTCGTCAAGTGTAAACTTAATATCATAGTATAGTCAAGTGTACTTCTGACATTCAATACGTACTCTCTCTAATTGTGAACCTTGTCTTGATAATACAAATATATATTTAGCGTTGGCAGTAAGATCAATGAAAGCACGATCACGTGTTATTTACCGATAAATATCACATCCATTGTCTATTCTCTGCCTGGAGATTTTAATAAAAAGAGCAGAGTTTGTCGCATTACATCAATTGTAAAATATATTAATTTGCATAGATTATATAATAATTATTGTATCTATAGGATTCATTTCAGTTATAAAGTTTTAACTTAACTATCCCTCACCGTAACTATCATAGAGCCAACGAACAACCTAAGCTCTCACCGCACATTGTAATAAAAACTTAAGCCAACAAGGAGGTAGGAATATTATGCAATAGTTACTTGAAAGCAGGACAATTCACAAAGGAGTCAGATGATTAAGACTTACTTCAGTAATAATAAGTTAATCTAGAAAAGTTTCGTCTTCATAGCAAAGTTCATCCGCAAACTTTGGAATACAATTATTAGCTCTTTTAATATAATCGAGATGATTTCTATCTGTTATAAGAGTTGAGGTCCCTGGAGGAGCAACCAGGTTGATAAGTTAGTCTTTGAGATTATGTAAGAATAGTGACAATGACTTTGATGGCTTAGCTGGTGTCTTGGGTTCCACCCACATTCGTAAATATATATTAAAAAATAAAAATATATATAAAAATATATATTAAAAATATATATATTGTTAACGAAATTCACAAAAATTATTTTCTAATTATAATATAATTTACAAATATATTACTATTATAATAATATTAATAGTGGGATAACGGATAACAAATGAAAGTAAATAATTGACCCAAGTAAGAATCAAACTCACAAGCATTGAATGTTCAGTCAGGGTCTAATAATTAAATAAAATAGCACTGATTGCAAAATTTTCATATAGGCATTTGTAATTTAACAATTACAGTGCTATATTACGTGTACGTTGAGTGTTTTGGTCTTTTATTAGTCATACTTAATTAAAATGTTGCTGTCAAATATGAATTTAATTTTATAGAATGTAATTGTGTTGTAATTGTTGAAGATAGTAGATTCGACTTCTCTTAGAGTAATGAAAGCGAGGCCCTGAGTTCCGCCAATAACCCGCAATTCCTCCACCCTCCTCAGCTGAAAGTGGGAAATGGAAGTTCCTAATTGGGAACGGAGTGTCTAAACACTCAGCTCAAGGTGTTATGTGCAGCTATGTTTCTCTTTTGCCACACGATCATTCTTATAAATAGTTTAGGTCGAGTCGCACTACGTTAAAATTATTATACGTTTTTCTCAATATTTCCCACCAGTTCTCTACCTATTATGAATATTATTATAAAAAAAGAACCTAATTACGCCCAGGGAGTCTAAATAAAAAAAAAGCATACATAAAAATTAAACCAGTAATTTGAACCGAACGACACAAAGTCATTTAAATAGCCATACCAGTGTTAATAACGCCACAAAGAATGATTTACACGAGTTCCACTAATTCGCTCATTTACTCTGCTTTGAGTTCGTTCTGGAAGTAATCTCGGCCCGGCTTGTTCTAATCCCGTATAATTGTGGTGCTTATTCAGGGTACGGGCGGCGTTCTAGGTAAATTATGTTCTGGACAGCTAAGTAATTTGAAACACATTTGATATACTATACCAACGTACGTTAGGTGATGGAAATATGCGGATAACGGCTTAACTAGTAAAAATTAAATTAAAAAATACGCCGATTAAACATAATAATTATTTTATCAAAGTGGTTGTTAGCTCTTAAACTACTTATATTATTAATATAAAATATCTTGAACTAATTCAGAGTGTAAGATGCACAGACTGACAAACCCACAGATAAGCAGACATGTTAAGCTCAAAACACCTTTCTTTTTTAGACGGGGTCTAAAGTCACTTAAAAATTATATAAAAAGCACAGTATAAAAACGCTACGTAGAACGCAGAAGTTGGGCAACCTGAAAGAGTGTAGGAGAGGTTTAAGGATTTTTCAAAACTCGGAATCTAATCTTTGAATGGTCACCAATAGTTACTAATAATAATTTAATAAGCTTCAACTGCTTAAACAATTATTACCAATAGAATATCTCATTTTCATACTTTTCTTTCTTGGTTTCAATAAGTTAACATAATAAATATATTTCACTTGGGTGATATTTGAACCCATAAGCATATTGGTAGCTGGTGTTATACGATACATATTACGATTAGCAATATAGAAAAAAATATATATTAAATATAAAATTTTAATTTAGCAATCTTTTAATATTTTCCCCTTTTCATTATGACAAAACTTGAATAACAAAAAAAAAAACAACGTCGACCTATCACCATCTCGTTTTTCATAATAACCGCACGCCTCGTAATAAGCTGCACAGGACGAATTTATTTGGAATATTTTGCTCGTAATTAAAACAAAAGGGTTACTCCGTAGTCTGAGCCCCACCCCTGGTAAAAGACAATTCTGGAAAAATTCATTCTTATCTTCTAGTAGAGTGGACTAGTAGTGGACGCGCGCAGCATCGCCCGCTTATTACCCTTAGTGGTGAATTCTAATAAACCGTGAAACACGTGTTCAATGAAATATTTTAAGGAGTAGAATTTTATAAAAATTGGTGCCGATTTAATTATTTTTCCTACAAACTTTCGACCCCTATTTCATCCCTTTAGGGTTAAAATTTTTCGAAAATCAGACTACGAAAATAAACATCTGTCCAAATTTCACGTTTCTACGCACAGCGGTTACGGCGGTGCGTGCGTCTTACCTCAGTCAGTCAGTACATGTCCTTTTATGTATAGATAGATAATTAAGATTTTCTATAGTTTTGCATTTTGTTGATTAAAATAAAAAAGAAAATGAATAGAAGCTGTGGCGCAATGACTGGATGCAATGATGCAATAGGCTGGTATGATTTATAAATAAATAAATAAAATAAAAATAATTTATTTCAGAGTAATAATTATCCATATAGTGTTAGTGTGTAAGTAACATTTTTTCTTATGAATTATGTTAGTTACAGCTAGTTATATGTTATTTTTACATAAGAAATTAATTTATATAAATTTTTCCACTTTCGGAAGATCAGATAAAATGGAGCCTTGGGTAAACCAGATTTGTACGACTAATCCTATTTTTCTCATATTGGTAAGTTTTTACTGTATTGTATTAGTAATGTGCAAACGAACCTTAGCCGATGAGCTTACAGTCGCATGCTAGTACCGCTGCGCCACGACGCCCTCAATCGCCCTTGTCTTCATTGTTAGTTGAAATTCATTATAAATGTTGACATGATTTATAAAAATCGTTTATAATATTCAGCAATAAAATGATTGTTGTGTATATCTCCAAATCGATGGGCACGATAAATAGTTTTAAATAAAATTTGTTTATAACTTATACTCGTAATATATTTATATTTTGAAATAATTATTTTGTATTATTTCTTTTCTTATATAAATATTGCCTCGTTACGCAAAGTGCGACGTTGAGTGCCGCCACAGAGTTCGGCGGAAAGTGGGAAACTAATATGTTATGATAGGAATGGATTGTATTGACTGACTAGCTTACCCAGTTATGTATATTTCACACACAACGTGTAGCTATAAAAACAAAGAAATTCTTTGCTACTTGAAAGGACTTACATGACGTCAACTAAAACAAATCTTAATTATGAACAAAAACAGATTTAAGCCTAGACTTAACGATAACTTAATAAGAAATATTAACAGTAATTATTTTTTAAGAAAATCTGAAAAAACTATCACATTTATACTTTTGTGTATAAATTTATAAATATAAAAATAATTTGCTTTCATTTATTTCTTAAAACTGGTAACAAAGCGAAGCTTGACGTTGGGTCAATGTTTACATACGCAAGGTCTCTAAAATTTTGTGGAAAATTTTAAAGTAAAAAAAAAAGTGAAAAAAATGAATTATTACCTCATAAAATGAACTAATGTAAAGAGAATATATAATTAATTTTATAAAAGTTACAAGAAACTAACTACATAAAATATATTAGTCCCTACAACGAAACATAAAAGACCGCGTTAATATTCAGTGAACACGACCATATTTACAATATAAGACGTGTGCTACAAAATCCATTTATAACCCATTTTAATAATAGGCTGAGATATGAATGAACAAAATTAAAATCAAAATTAAATTATCTTCACGCTGTATCAGGCACACAGTAAGACAGCCAGGGAAAATGTATTGTTAAGACATCCTGTTTCCCATTTCCAATGTACACACATACACAAAAAACATACAGTTAAATCGATAACCTTCTATTTTTCGAAGTTGGTTAAAAATAAAACTACAATTATACTAATCAGTATAAGAAAAATGCTATTAGCACTAAATATCTTTTTCACTAATTGTAAAGAGAATGGAAACTTCTCAGACATTTTAATTTAAATTACTTTAGAAATTTACAACATGTAAGTTATTATTTGAAAACTTTCTTGTAATTCTATATTCGTTTTGTTTTATAAATGTTTTAACCTAATATTTCGTTCTTTTTAAAATCAGACATTGCGCGAAGCAATTAAGATGTGTAAAGTCAATGTTATTAATCCTACTATCTAAATATATTTCAGCAACATGCTGTATCTCGCACAGAGGGAATCTAGTGTTAAGATACTCCGTTCACCGTATCCACCGTCACCAGATATAAAATTTCGATTTTACAATAAACTGAATAACGTAGTAACGGTATAATGAATATATTATACATATATACTTAATACAATTGGTCAATCGTAATATAAGACGCCGTTATATCTGTCTGAAATAACCTTATTTTGTTGATATTACTCTCTTAAACAACCGTAAAATTCTGTGCGGAAAGGATTCAATCGAAATTGGAAAAGGATAAATTTAATAGCCTTTATTCACGATACGGACCTTTTCTATAATTTAATATAGTGTAGGCGTTACTATTCTAATCTTTATACTTTTATTATTTTTATTTCCTCGCTCCATAACAAGGTAAAGCACGGTGTTCAGTCCCGCCAGTCAATACGCAATGCCTCAAGAATTCGATGGATAGTATGAAATGTCTTTACAGGAAAAGACCGTCTTAACACTAACTTCTTGTGAATTGCACTTGCCTGGAAACAAAATGAGCTTTTCAGGTTCTCTCAGAAGTAAAGTGGAGAACGGTGGGCTTAGACGCCAGGTGCTCTAAATCAACATTGCTTTGCAAGAGTAAAAAATGCATAAAGTTAAAGTTTAAAATGAAGAGAAAAAGAAAAATGTAATATAAATAGAAAATCCGAGTATAAAATTACAATTTTAAGTTCAGACGAACTTAAAATTAAAGTTTAACATAAATTTGTTAGCGACTCAGCGTTAGTCTACGTGTACTGATGTACGAATATGATGTAACAGCGCGATCTCCGTTAATGCTTGTAGACTTGGCAGGTGCGATTCACAAGAAGTTAGTCTGGAGTTTAAGGATTCAGAAAATATTTGGATATTATAAAGTAAATATATTCATATATATAAAAAATATTATATTAGTAAATTACTCTATTTTAAGTAACGTATACAAATAAATAAGATTTAATTGTCTTTCTGTGATTTCAAATTAAACTTGTTTTTTCACAAAAATTTTTTTTTTATTTCTGTCTATCTACCCTTTTGCTTGTCTCGGCTAATCTCCAGAACAACTGATCCGTTTATATGGGATAATACAAATACTAAAAGATAAAGAAGGCATGATAAAGATAACAAACAATATACGAACATCTTCTTTTTCAGACATCTTCGGACTTACGATTTATCACAGTAAGAGATATTAAAATAATTATTTATTTTTCCCTAAATACAGTTCAAGCGTGTGGGCCGTTAGTTTAGTCTAGAGTGAGACTCCATAATTATCGAACTTACCTCCAGAAGCTTCACATTGTACTTTAATATCCTTCAAAATAAATAATTCATAATATTTTGCGTATACTTGTTCTCTATAAATTTTTCTTCATAAAATGGGAAACGTAGTATCTTAACACTAGGTTCCCCCCGAAAACCCTGCTGTATGCGGGATACAGCGTGAATCTGATCTCCTCTATATTGTATCCTGCACATGAATTGAACTAAGATTTTAGGGCACGCCACGCAGGTGTGGCATTAAGTAGGATATTACGAGGTGAGTGCTGGTACAGTTATCTGCCTGTTACATTATTAGCTCTTAGCTTCGACGAAGTACTTAGCTATCGTTACATCTTCGAGTAATATGATCCAAACATATGATGTATGCTGAATATATTAGTTTAGTTTAGTTTGAACGTTCTCATAAATTAAATTTAGCAAGGTAGGCAGAGTGGGTGGGAGATTTGGGAACCTGGGAACCTAGTATTAGGAAACTTGGTTCCTATTAGGACTCTTGCGTTTTCAAATTCTAATTCTTTCCTTGAGTAGGGATTGATACGACAACCTATCGCGTTTACATTCGCTCGCTTGTGGACAGAAGCTGCCACGACTGGCCTCAACCGCTGCCAAGAGCGGAATATAGTGTGAGGCTAAAAGAATAAAAAAAGTAAGTCGCGGTGCCTTTTAATGACCATCAATAATAACATAATTTCAACATTTTTCTCTCAATCTAATATTAGTGATATTTGATTAAGAGAAAAAATGTCTAAAATATATGTTATCCGGTTGATACTCAAGACAGTCACGAATTCGTGTAAGTGTTGGCCGGATAATCAAAAACTACTTTGATAGAGTTGATCCGGAGTATATCATGGAACGTGCAAACGATTAAAAGAAAATAAACTTTAAATCACACTCTTATCTATATTAGTGAAAATATTTCCTATTACTGTAATGAAAAAGACGTTTCAAAGTAAATCAATCTCTTTAAACTATAGAACTTTTTTAGTGTTGCTTGTGAAGGTCACGTCTCTAACTCGCTTCATTATATATACTCACGTTTCACTCTTATGTTGTAGACGGCCATAAGTGAAGCTGTGCGAACTTCGACCAATCTTTTATTTCAGGTTCCAGGCTGATCACATTTAGCGTGTGTGAATATAATGCTTTACTATATTCGTTATGTTTATTTTTAAAATATTAAGTAATATTTTATAAGCAAAATTTAATAAATTAAAAAATTATTAACATACGAATATCATTATTTAACATATTATGTGTGTATTTATTTTTCCACTTGTATTACATATATTTACATAAATATCAGTCTAATTATATATGTTTTATGTTTATTAAATTTCTTCGCTCTGATGTCGAGACAAAGCGTGGAGTTAAGTTCCGTAGATCTGTAGAATTCGGAGTAAAGTGGAGAACGGATTGTCTTAACACTAAGCGTTCAGATTCCCTATCTGTCTACGCTGCTACATTCCGGATACAGCATGAATCTAAAAAGAATCAAATAAATTCCAGATTTCACTTTTATGCTGTAATATGCAAATACAATAGACCAGCTATTGAAAATAATTGGATATTGTAAAAAAAAATCATTTCAATTTTAACATTGTATTCAAATCCTGCAGGTAGATATATACAGCGAGCTAACCGCGGGATAAAATCAAAATACCAATCTAGTTCTGGCTCCGAGTGTCACTCCCGTGAACGCAGCGGCATTCGTCCCGAATGTAATTAAGAAACCTGCATAATTACTTCGTAAACTAATTTGCGACTTTGTGCAAGTGTTCTGTGTTTACATACCAAACACTGCTTTTGTTAATATCGTTGTAACAGCTTACGTTCTAGAACTCAGCGGAGCTAGACATTTTGGATATTATGTCTTAGAGTGGTGGAAGCAATTGTTATTACGTTTTAAATTATGTATTTAAAAATCTATTGCACACGTTTCGTTTTACGGTTTAACTAAAATAACTCGGTTTCAACATTAGACCAGCTTGATGATACCATATTATTATACCTATGAGAAGTACGTACAGACATATGTACTTACGTACATACATATTACGTACCATTGTGGTAACGAAGCTTCATGTTTTTTTAGCATTACACTGTATCCCATATATAGTAGGGTGAAAGGAACCTCGGAACCTAGTGTTAAGATACTGTGTTCCCCACCTTCCACCGAACTCTTGTAAAATTTCGAACAAAGAAATGGACACACAAATATACATACAAAAACACATAACCTTCTTTTTGAACGTCATTGCAGTCGGGTAAAAAGGTGACGCAGCAAAATCGTAACAAGTAATTCGATAACAGTAGGATTTACAGATCCAATCACGGACTATGTTAACTCTCGTAGAGCTGTCAATTGGCAAAAAAGGATCCTAACCAAACCAAAAATTGTCCATTTGCAAAATTATATGTTTACCTACTTATCCAATAAAATTGTGACTGATCGCAGAAATATATATGAGAAAGCCTATCATTGGGGGCATTTATCATAAATATAGAAGCCAAAAATAATGTTTTTTATATTTTTTGTTGGTTTGTCTACTTGTCTCTAAATTTGTGAGATGGCTTAATCGATTTAAATGCAGCTTTACCGTTTTCCATTCCGGTCTTACTTTTCCCACATTTTGTCCGGACATACATATTCCGGAAAATAGAAAAACAAGGCATTATATTAGTCTCTTTATTGAGGCTCGCGCGACGCATTCAGGTCACATATGTTCGTGAATGCCTCTCAAAAATAACAATTGCCATCTGACCTCTGTATTATTAAGCTGAATGAACTTGCAACTCTTTTATCGTAGCGCACCGAATTGGCCGACGCCAGTTTAGTTTTTTTTTATAGTAAAAAGTCAAACTAGTATCGCTTATAGCATTGGTACTTGAACATCTAATGTGTTCGTGCTGAGTAATGGAAATAAGCAATTGGTTATTTTTTAGCTTCACGTTGTATTCGTTTCTGTAGCTGCATATAGCAAGATAGGCAAATTACGCCTGGGTACCTGGGAACCTAGTAGGACAATTCGTTCATATTAAGACACTTTCATTTCCCATTTTGTACCAAATTCTAATTCTATGTTAGATCATTACGTGTTGAGTGTAACTCAAAGCCGCACTTTGCCTCGTAATCAGACCCAAGCTGTGAAAATATTAAATATTAAATTTTCACAAATAGGAATCGAACCTTCAACCTGTTTTTTTTATAATGGCACGCTTAAACCCCTGTGACACGAGTGGCCTGGATTAATCAGAATAATAATGATTAATAACTTTGATGCTATACTACAGTCGCTCTACAGTCTGTACTGGTAGTGTTATATGAAAGAAATTTGTTTTCAGTGGCTCCATCTGCATCGCTTTATGTTCTGTACAAGTTATCGCCCTAGTTTGTAAGCAAGTTCAATATTTAAGTTCTATGTAAATGGAATATTAGTTTAATAAATAATATATTGAGTTGCGTATTATTCTACACGTAGCAGGGCAGGTAGGAAAATCTAGTGTTAAGAGGCTCAGTACCCCATTTTCTGAATTCTAGAGGCGTATTGTCACGTTATCAAAGCGAAGAAATTAAAAATATATATTTGATCATTCCCCCGAGTAAGAATCGAATCTACGAGTACATTTGCCACACGCTCATGCCCCTGATCACTAGGAGTAAAAGTAAAAGCTAGTAGTTACTGTTATAAAATTAAAAAATCGAAATTTTGTAATAGCAATGCGTACCGAAACAAACAACAAAGCGAGCTCTCTATAGCGTACGCTCGTTAATATTCTTTAGAGTACCCAGTACATGATTGCTCTGAAAGGGAAGTGGAATTTTTGGTACCTTGTACTATTAGTGTTGTATTTCATTTTTTTTAATGAAAGAAATGTTACGTGCTGTGAACGATCGTCGTTCGATGATATTGAGATTATTTCAAGGACTATTTCAGTAAGCGTTACTTTCTGAGAAGAAAAATGGAAATATCAAATATATACTTAGACTAGCGATCCACACGCGCCTTCGTCCGCCCAAATTTATTTTTATATTATAAACAGATTATACAAAATCTTTACATTAATTTTAGCTTATGTGTTGTTCTGATGTATAACGTATATCACTGTAAATTTTCATTTAAATCCATTCTGTAGTTTTGTGTGAAAGTGGAACAAATATCCATCTTCTCAGCAACCTATTTTACATTTAAGCTAGTAGGATCTGCTTGAGACCGTCGTGGCGCAGAGGCAAAAGGTTGTGACTGTAACGCGACGGTTGTGGGTTCGATCCCCACTCGAGGAAGTGAAATATTAATTTACTTTTATATTTCCATTTCTTCGCTCTGCTGTTGAGGCATCACGCGGCGTTGAGTTCTGCCACTTTACACGCAATGCCTCCGGAATTCGGCAAAAAGTGGTAGTTAGACACTTTAGACACTAGGTTCCCTCTGCCTTCCCGGCTGTATGATGATGATTTGTAAAAATCAAATAATTAAATAATAATATCCTCTACAAAGTACGGACGTACCATTTAAATTGAGTTAATTTAATAGTATTTATTAGTATTTAGTATTTTTTTATTCGTAAAAAATATGTCTGAATGTAATTGTGTACGACAGTTGTGAGTTCGATTCGC
This sequence comes from Heliconius burneyi, assembly GCA_018247715.1. Taxonomy (NCBI): domain Eukaryota; kingdom Metazoa; phylum Arthropoda; class Insecta; order Lepidoptera; family Nymphalidae; genus Heliconius; species Heliconius burneyi. The sequence continues at coordinate 2,411 of DWGR01001680.1, read as the reverse complement.
ACACGGGAAAATGGATTATTTAAAAACCAAGAACTTCTAATAATCTTTGCAGCTAACGGTTTAAAGTTAAATAAACTTTTATTAACGTACTTAGTAAATTAATGTTTTATATTACTTAAGGATAATTTCTATCTAGATTAAATGCTCGGGCTGATCACCGCATTTGTCTGGATAACAGGCGAAGGCTGATTTTCTTTACAAAATAACTAATATCCCTCTGGACTACAAAGGTCTCTCTACCGTGGACCTAAAATACGACGAAAGGACGAACTGATGTTGATAATTTAATTAAAAACAACTCAAGCCCTCGTTATCATTTTATATATTAATTACGTGATAAGGTTTTAATTTGAAGATTAACTATGTTATATATTATTACTATAGTTATTTACGTCATAATGTCTTATGCCTTAACCCACAACGGTCGGATGCAGATCGTTGTGGGTTCGATTTCGACTCGGGAGAATTTTATATTAAAACTAAATACATTTGTTTACAGAATAGTAAATTTTACTGAAAGAAAGAGGGGTTATTTTAATGTAGTGTCAATTATAAACAAAATGTACTTGCATATTGATATGGTATGATTATGGCGCTTTCCAAGCGTGCCTGTTGAGCACAAATCACTTCACCAATGTCACGTTGTGTGGAGAAGAAACACTTGCATATTTTTAGTCCCAGCTGCAAATGCACTGTCGTTGATCCGCTGTGAGATAGTGTTTTATTATTATTATTTGATTGTCCTTGAAAAGCTCTTTCAAAACAACTTATTGAATACACTATTGCCACTATAAACTTTTGTTTTTAACTACAATCGATAGATTTTGATGACAGCTAATGATTAGAAATTAAAGTAACTTCGTAGCTTCCCCGAATAAAAAACGTTATGCTAATTGCAAATGTAAACAGCAAAAAAATAACCTCAAAATGGCGTCGCTTCATTTTCTCGTTTATTCTAATAGGTTCTTTGATTTATTCGCTATTCATTTTTTTTTATGGTAAAAGCATAGCAAACGAGCGTACGGGTCACCTGATAGTAAGTGATCACCGCCGCCCACGACACCGCGTAACACCAGAGGAGCTACTGGTGCGTTGGCAGCTTTTGGGGTGGCTGGGCCCCGGAGCCCGGCGTTACCTAATGCGAAACGCAGTGGCTATTAATATACATTGGGAATATAAAGCGTTTTACGTGTAAGTGTATATAATATATAATATGCAATTAGAGATAGGTGTATGCTTAAAATGGATAAAATATATTTTTAATTATTTTTTTTCAGCTTCACGCTATATCGCCCATTTAGTAGAATAGGCAGAGGGAGCCTCATTTTTTGGGGGGCGAGGTGTCTACTCCTCTCCTCTGGAGGCATTGTTTATTGAGAAAGATGGAAATCAACGCCGCGTTTTACAAATTTAAATATTTTGTTTCAAACGAAAGTAGGAATCAAACCAACAGCCTATCGAGTTGACAATTTCACGCTTGTGCCCCTGGGCCATGACTGGCCTCTTATTGTGTATAACAGTTTCAACTTGGTTTAAGTTACGACAGCAACTTAAACAAGGGATATGCTTTAAATAGAATGGAGATTTATAATTAAAAGTAAGTTGTACCGTCTATGATACGTTGCAATTTAAGCTTTTGGCGTACTTTAAAGTTATTAGTATGAGGTGAAGGTGGAGAGAGGGTGGAGGGTGGAGTTCAGTATAATGTCTCCTTTGAGATTGATTACACTATTCTCAGAAACTAACATTTCGTTCTTCTGGTATAATGGATAATTGTAATATATTAGGGAGTTCGTTAAGTAGAGGCACTCGTGGCTCAGTGGCACAAGCTTATAACAGTAACGCGACGGTTATGGGTTGGTTTCCCATTGCAGGGCACTCCTCTCTCTTCGCCACTCAACTCGCCATGTCTCAAAAATTCGGCAGATAGTGAGGAATGGAATGTTTTAACCCTAGGTTCCCAGGTTCCCTTTCCCTACTCTGCTAAACGTGGAATACTAATAGGCCATCATTTTGTTCAGTGAAGCAAATCGTCATGTCCTTTATATACATTAAAGTTATAAGAGTACCTTTTAGAATTTGCGTTAAGCATTTACTTAGGTTGCCGCCGCAACGACATTGTGTATTACAAATCTTTGCTTAACCTTCCTTATATGGGCATTAAATAAATGAGCATCGTTTGTAAAATATGATACACCTTTACGGAAAAACATCTAGAACCTTTAAATATATATATTACGTCAAGTGATATTGAACTCACAACGATCGCAATTCAAAGTTATCAGATGGGGGGGGGGGCTGGGGGGGGGGGGGCCTTCGGGGTCACGTCACCTTTGGGATTAATTACTCTAAGCTGAACTTTATGAAAAGCTCAGTGACGGCTTACTTGATTAAGCAAATCTTGAAAATTT
>DWGR01001679.1:0-15383 GCA_018247715.1 Heliconius burneyi | reverse complement strand
CCGTTTCCCCTTTTTCACTAATACTAACATTATAAAGGGCGTTCAGTCACAATCGTGTCAAAGCACAGCTTCGATTCAATCGGGGAGGTTTACACACGTATGTTGAATACTAATAGGCTTTATATTCTGTTTTAGTGATGTTGCTATAGAGAATCGATTTAAATATATATTTTAGGATTGCAATCTTCTCTTTAAATATTTTATGGTGAAACCTAAAGTATGTTTATAAACTTTTTGTATGTTATTTATAACTATACTTGACATATAATAAAACTGTAAAAGAACTGTAAAGGATAAACCTTTATTCTTAAAGTGAATATTCATTGCTCTGCTCAAAGCGGGATATCCATAATTTTCGCAATTGTAATTAATTTTTAATTATTATATTAAAAAGTAACTATAGATTATAAATAGGGGGCAAAAGAAAGGTAAATTTGGAAAAAACTATCAACAATTTTAAAGCGAAACACACAATCAAAAAAAAATTGTTATGAAGCATCGATAATATAACCAAGTACATCACTAAACTACTGTATACTTTCCTGTCACAAAAAGGGCAAATGTAATCATTGCTTTCTGCCTAACGTTCACATAATAGCGAGTTGAATAACAGGTGAGATTGGAAAACGGAGCCCTTGTGATAATATGTTTTGATAATTTTAGTGTTAGTTACCGGTCTTTAAAGGAACTGTAGTTTAGTGTTAAGACGACAGTTAAAAAATATACTACTTTTTTGTAACTGCACGCTATTTTTGGATATTTAAGGGGGTCATCCGATGTGACAGCCTGTTTTTTGGGCATATGTTAGGATTTTTTTACTGACCAGTAAATAGATAGACCTTTATTAAGTGTATTATCATTTATTAATATTTTGACAGTTTCAATATAAAATTGTAGTTAGAAATATGATGTAGAACATGAATTACAGCAGTATGAAAACTTCGCCTCGAAAAAATGGGCTCGCACTTCCTCCACGATTCCGGCTGATTGGCTTATCAGAAAGAAAACAAGTTAACGGCGTTTTAATCTGTGAGCTGTAATATAATAATAAAATTGATTTTTTTTGGTATTGACATTTGAAAAAAAAACGCGAGTTCATTCAATGCGTTTACAGGTACTGAATCCAACCCTTTAAACTTCAATTTATTCGGTCCAGCCGTTTTTGAGATACAATGGAGGAAAGTTTGAAAAACACAGTTTTGAGAAAAACGCGTTTTAAGTTTCAACTTCCCATACAACGCTTCGAACGGTTGCTTCTTCTATCTAGTGTATCTTTAAAACGACTTCGAATTTTCAAAAATCACTTTACTACCGTTTTCTAGATATATTAAGAAAGCAATTTATGAAAAAATAAATATTTTTTGAGCTCAAAACATGGGTTGACCCCCTTAATGGAGTGACAAACATAGTCTCTTATATATATTCTTTATTCAAATAGACTAATATCAGCACTTTGAAAATGCTACGACCAGTTCGGAAGGCAGTTTTGCTGAGAAGAGCCGGCAAGAAACTCAACAGTTGTTCTTTTCAATATCAATGGTATAATTATTTATTACATTAGCTGGCAGCTATCCTGGATGATATTCAATAGACATTAGTTCCATACATGATTATCCTCCAAATATTAAACACCACATTCGCCACTTTTTGCTTTATTTTTCTATATTGACTGTTACATAGAGAAATTCAACGCCATACTTTGATTTCCAAGTGCGAGAAACAAAATTACAAATAAATATAATCAAATCAGCTTCACGTTGTATCCCGCACACAGCAGGGTAGGCAGAGGGAACCTAGTGTCAAGACAATCCGTTCCCCACTCTCTGCCGAATTCTGGAGGCATTGTGTTTTGAGTGAATAAACATTATTTAAATATTAATCGCTTTGTTTTTGTTCTTTTTTTCATTTTGAAACCATCATGTTCCATGCTCCATAATATTGCCTCAACCTACATTATTTTACACTACTGACCCACGCGCGACTTCGTCCGCTTGAACTTACTGTTATATTATAGTAGTTTTTATGTAAAAAGAATCACACATACTTTCTCACAAACGTTCACATTTATCATTTATGCTTTTAAGAAAATAAAACTAGTTTAATAATTAATTATTAATGGTTTATTACAGAAAATAATATGAAAACCAAAATGAAATATCGTAAAACATAAATTAGTTGATCGAAATATAATTACAAAAGTCTTAACCTAATGGCACTAATAATACAATTGAAACACAATCATTATTTTTAAAAAGTAAGAAAGCAATATGGTAAGAATTTTTTTATTATAAATTTTATTAATAATTATTTTATTGAAAAGAAATAATTATATGTGAATTTCAAAAGTAAAGGCAGTTTTTTTTATATCGATTTTTATTACATTGATTACTAAAATGATTTTTTGCAATTTTTATTAAAAATATTTGCACTGAATAAATAAACAAAATAACATAAAAAGGTAGATTTTTAGAATAGTTTTGGAATTTAGTTTGAGTTTTTTCCTTAATTTTTATATTCATATAAAAATTTTAAAAACACTCCAATGTGTGAAAAAAATGTATAGTTTTCAAAGAAGTTTTCGATATACCAGTACAAATATAAACAATAAATAATATTTGATAAATAAAAACGCAATACTGAAATAAATGACAAGTAATAAAAAAAATATAAAAACCTATTTGAGCTATATTCATTATTAAAAAAATTGAGCTTATAGAAGTTAATTTAAAAAAATACTTAAAATATTAATTTTATATCATAATCATAAGATGGACATATAGTTATTTAATTCACATTTGAAACATAATGTCATAAGTACATAAAAAAAAACTAAAATACTTGCTGTTCTATTAAAATATCGTAAAATGGACGGATATCGTTAACCATTCAGCCTTAAAACTTACATTTAACAATTAAATACAATTTTTAATACTTTATTAATTATATAATACATAATATGCAAAAATACTAATTATAATTATCATTTTAAAAAATACCACGTTTATTTCGAATTAAAAATTAAAACAAAAGATAATTTATCTATTCTAAATAAATTCTAGATTCTATATGGGCCAGTGGTGTGGCAGGGAAAAGTGCAATTGTAACGCGACATGGTGTAGGTTCGATTCCTACTCGAGGAAATGAAATATTTAATGTTTTATTTTCCTCGCTCTAAAACCAAGGAAGCTATATAATAAATCCTTCCTTACAATTTCATATACATACATATGTTTACCTCAATAAAGTATTTTTTACCTTAAACATGTGATTAGGTAAATATTTAAGCATTTTTCTATCACTTTTATATGAAAAATATGGAATGTATCAGTATCATTTATTTAGAACATTTGCAGTACGGTCAACGAGGCGTGGCCACCTTGAAGTTATAATAATGAAAAATAATCTTTCTTCTTTTTTTTTTTGAGAAAATAAAAAAACATTGTAAAATCCAATATGCATACGCTGTCAACAGCTTTTATATATTGCTATATGTTATATGCAATGTGGCCACGAATTATCGATTATACTGTAAATAGTTTTTATAATTTTAAGACACTCCGTTCTCCTTTAGCATTATAAAAGTAATTTATTCCATATTAACTTTTGTAATAGATGAATAAACGCTTTTACATAGTTTAAATATAAATACATTAATTATTGAGAGAATCTTCTTAATATAAAAAGAAATATTATTTTAAGTAAAAGGCCCTAAATGTTATAAATATTTCTTACAGATCACAATACAAAAATTACAATATGTGGATATTTGTGTATTTTAAATGCCAAAATTGTTATCATTACTATTATAAGGGCACTTGGATGGTACCAAAGAACGGGTTCAAATGCAAAATTTAATAATACTTTTAATATAGCATTATTGCACCATTTACTTTTTCTTCCAAAGCTGGCGCTATAGTGTCCATGTCTCTTGAATCAGCTGCAGCTATTAGAATACATATGTTGTTTATAAATGCTGATATTGTAGCTGCTACTACCAACCTGGAAATAAAATATAAAAAATAATTAAACATCCAGCACTTGGCCAGTCGTGACGCAGGAGCACAAGCCTGCGACTGGCATCATAACAGGTTGTCAGTTCGATTTACACTCGACGAAATGTTTAATATTCCCTCTCCTTTTCTCTGGTAACGAGGCTCTGGCAAAGCGTGTCCATGCCGCATCCAACACGCAATGCCTCCAGAATTTGGCGAAAAGTGGGGAACGTAAGTGTCTTAATGGTAACGAAGTATCTTAATTAGTTTCTAGGTCCCCTCTGCCTACGCTACATGCGGGATAGAGCGCTAAACACCAACTGTATAGCGTGAAGCTGTACACGTTTTAACGTACAAAATCTATAAGTAAATATAATATTCCTTACCAAAAAGACAATCCCAAATCGGCTGTCATATCCGACGACCAGCCGTTCGCCAGGTCCTCGTCAGACATGACATTGTGCTGGAGCCTCAGGAAGAATTCCGTTAGCCACACCGCTATTGCGCCTAGCGTGAACAGTACTGGAATGTAAAAGGTAATAGTTTTTTAATTAAATTTAGAATTAATGTATTTGATAAATATTTAGAGGGTGCAATGTAGGAAGGTATACGCTAAGTTAATATTTATAAGATTAACACCTCAAATCACCGGCCTTTAAAGTGGTGAAAGGTGCACTTATTGAAGGCAGTTTAGTGAAGAAGTGACCTTACACCAGGTGTTGACAAAAAACCAGGTGTGGTTCATACACCTGGTGTTTTGTCATTCGTAGTGGTCGACAAACGGTTTACAAATTGACTATTGTGGCGCAGTGGGACTGCTTCCTATGTGAACCTTATGTGAAATCTGGTGCGGTTCATTTCCACAGAATATTCCTATTTCAAAATATTTAAAATGCGGAGTACGTGAAAAACAAAATGTGTTGCCAAGAACTTCTCTTTGGTAGCATATTGGTTTTGCGAGATAAAAGGTGAGGCTTAAAGAAATAACAAATAGTAAAACAAAGGTATTTTACTCACCTACTGCGCCATTACATATTAATAAAGGTCGCGGCGAGCACCTGCTCTTCGCTGCGGAGCCTAACGCCGCGAGTACACACGCTCCTACCGAGGATGCTAGCGCCACGGCTAGTTGCGCCGCCGTACCACACCAAGCCCAACGCCGCGCTGGGTGGTTACCTGCTTTTACTGAAATAGAAAAAAAAATGTTTAAGTATAAGGATGTAGTATTAAGACGCTCTGTTTTACGTTCTCACCCCAATTTGAAAGTAATTTAAACTATACATAACCCACATTAGGGATAGAGCCTACAACTAACTGCGTCTATTGATCTTATCATTTTATATGCAATTCCAAATTTTACATATTTTTTACATATCCAAACATAGGAAAGCGTTCTATTTAAGTTCTTTCTCTTCTCCCCATTAAAATTATTACAAAATAAAATAAATATAGTTGAAACTATCAACGTTGGACTCCAGAATTAAGCGGAAAGTGATGAACGGCAGTGACTTAATAAAATTCGAGTGGCCTAACACTAGATTCCCAGGTCTTCTCTGCTTACCCTGCTATGTACGGGATACAGCGTGAAACTAAAGAATATATTTAATAAAAAAACTGACAACTTACTGCTGAAAACGTGATATCTCCAACCAAAGCTATGATTCAACATCTTATGACCTTCGAAGAGACCAAAGCCGATCCTGCCTTCAGATTTGGGGTACGACAGAATCCTCGCTCTGGCATCCACCCAATGGTTAGTGCCTAAGGACGCCACTATCAATGCTATACATAAACATGATCCAAAAAATGTCGCAAAAATCATAGAACGCTTAAACAAATTTAGTTTCATTTTGATGTTTTTCTCTTGTTTCTTGTGTCTCTTATATTACATCTCAGTTTCTGTTTTACCACGTTTTCTACAAAACGTTCTTAGTTCATTGTGGCTTTTCATAACAGTGTCTCTTTTCCCACGCCAAAGAGGTCTGTAACAATATAGAAAATATTTAATGGACGGTTTAAATGTTGTCAATGTAAAGCTGACAGTTTTGTTTGAAGTATAATGAAGGTATTTGCATAAATAAACAACGGCACGGCATCTGACTGTAAACGCGACAGTTGGGTGTTCGATTGCCACTCAGAGAAACAAAAGACAACGCGGCGTTGAGTCGACACGTTGCAAGTGACAGACACTTGCAACGTGTCGAAAATTAAACGGAAAGTGGGAACGTACTGTCTTAACATTATCTTTGCCAAAAGAGAAGAGATTTCTCTAAAAAAAGCATCAAGACATTGTTTCTTCATTTTAATCTTGCAGTGAACTTTGTTTAGCTCTCTTAAGTAAAATTTACATAAATGCTCTCGATTGGCAATCGAACTCAGAACCACCGTCTTAAAATAATTTCAACCATTGTACCTATAATTTAAATAATAATAATAATAGCTTCACGCTGTATTGGGAACCTATTAAGCTCCGTTCCACCACTTTCCATCAAATTTCAACATTGCGTGTTGAGTGGCTGAAATGAACTCAACGCCGCTCTTTGTGTCATTACAAGAGCGACGAAATGAAGAAAAAAAACATTCTGCCGAGTAAGAATCGAACCCATAACCGCGTTTACAGCCCGACGCGCCACGACCTCCTCAATTTAATATTCTACTATTTAACATATTCTATCACATAACGCTGTTAGCACAGATCGAGTGGGTAGGTATACTCGTACTCTATACATAACATAGGAAAAGGAAACGACAAGATTCTTTTACCTATAAAATGTAGGTGGATTGGTCTTATGCAAGTTTTTCTCTTCTGATGTAAGTGGTACAGGTGGTCTCTCTATGTATGTACGTTCTTCGATTCGTACATACCTCAATCAATACATATAAATGAAACTAATGTCTGTCTTTGGTTTCAATGTAAATGTCTTTTTTCTAAAACAATTTAAAATGTTTGTCTGCATATCTTTCTGTTTTCTGGGCTAATCTTCAGAATAGTTGAACTCATTTTTATGGGACTAATAAAAAAAACTGGCAAAGATAGAGAGAGTTGTTGTTGTTCACATATAGGCTACTTTATATTCCGAAATTGACGTTAAAAAGGCAGTGTTTAAACTGCTTTTGTCATGCGCATACCTACCGCCTATCTAAAAATATATAAAATATCCCAAAAGATTTAAATTACGATGTTACAAGTTAACCTTATAAAATATTTAAAAGTTATGATATTATTGTAACTAAACAAATCGATACAAATATAGAAACTGAAGTAATAATATTGTGATACCACAAGGAGACATCTTGTTACATGACACTCAGGCACAAGGTCTAAGCAAACTGCTTTAGAAATCTATATATCTTGTAATTATATTATAATCTATCTATTATGAAGACATGAAACCGTTACAGGATGTTGAAACCGTCATGGTACAAAAAGTTTTTCATTCTCCCGCTCTGGTAATATGTGACAAAGCGCGGCAAGGATTGCCGACGTTTTACACGGCAGAAATGATGAACGGAGTGTCATAACACTAGGTACCTACCTTTCGACTAAAAACGTAAAAATAAAGAGATTCAGTAAGAAGTCTGCATCTACCACATAAAGTACTTAGTATCTACACACAACTCATTATTACAACAAAATTAATATCTTTAGTATTAATACAAAAGTACGTGAGATTTGACAAACTACGACCACGTACATACATGAGTATGATTCAATAACATTTTAAAATGCTAATATTATTCAAGGCAACTTCTTTTCTTTGCGAAAGAAAAAATAACTTTACTTAAGAGAAACTGCTTATTTTACAAAAATATCCCATTTTGTGGTCCGTCCGTTAAGTGGTTTTACGTTTTATCCCGCAAAGTAGGAGGAAGGCACTTAAAATTAGAACAATAGTTCATCACATTTCGCGCGACATCAAGGCATTGCATGTTGAGCGGCGGAACTCAACGCCGTGGTTTATTTTAGCATAACGCAGAAATCAGTGATAAGTACTTGTGGTTGTTCTATGGTTTTAATATAGTCTTTTTGTTTTTTTCCATTCTGGAAGCATTTCGTTTTGAGTAGTGCAACTTCTGTAGGGATATGAAAATAATTCGAATATAGTCATACCACCGAAAGAGGATGGAACCCACCACAACGACAACGAACCACAACAGTTGCGTTTACAATCTGATGCTGTACCACTGCAGCACAATAACTAAGCAAATATTTTAGTAGGCATTTGCTACACTGGCGCATGACTTGTTATAAGAGAATTTCCGGTTTACGACATACACCGTCTCGAGAGTTTAGTCATAGTAAGATATTATCATTCACCGTATCTTTTTTCTTAGCTTCACGCTGCATCCCGCTTATAGCAAGGTAGGCAGAGGAGATCTAGTGGAAAGTGAAGAACGGATTAGTAGAGCTACTCCGTTATCCACGTTCAGCACAGTTTTCGAAACATTGCGTGTTGAGTGGTGAGTGCCGCTCGCCGTGCTTAAGTTAAAACCGCGTGTTCCCGCAACAATATAAAATTGATGTTCCATGAAAATTGGCCTTTTAACCTTTTACAACAAAAACGCTCGACTTTTATTTTGCATTTCTCAGAAATGCTCTAAGCACGCTAAAAAGAGTCTTACAAGAGAGTTACTTAAGCAAACATAATCTTAAACATATTTTTAAAGAAACAAATACCATACCATACAGTACCATAAAATATCGTTTCCTTTAAATATTTTATATTTTCACACATATTAAGGTAAATGCCTGCAATTTTATTCGCGTTGAGTTCCACCACTCAACACGCAAAACTACAGAAATTCATATAGAAGGGAAGGGAACGTAGTGTCTTCAACACTTGGTTGCTAAGGACGAAACCGAGCCACGATCATTTATGGTCGCACGCTTGCCCCTGCACTACGACTCGCCTCATAAGTTACATAATGTAACGTATTTTAGTTTTTTATCTTTATCATTATCAGATTCCCCAATATAATATATTTCTTATTACGTAAAGATACATCTCTCCAAATGTCGTACCTATAGATCAAGGTTATAAAAGTTAAATATTCTCGGACTTCTACTAACGACTCAGTAATTAGCTTCTAAATAATCAAATAGCATACAGCCAAGTGATTAATTAGTGTAATGCCGTTCTATTAACACGGTGACATTTAAACGCGATTACTCTTCATAAATATTAATGTTTACATTTCTTGTAACTATGGTAGTTTACTACGTTGGATTTTTTTATTTCTAAATGTATGGCAGTGTGGGAAATAGTGATATATATGTCATGAAGTGATACAAGACTGAGGTCAGTAGTGGCGCAGGGGCACAAGTACATCACTGTGAATGCTACAGGTTCTGGGTTTGATCCCCACTTGAGGAAATTAACTAATAGTGTACGCAATAAAGGGAAAGGCAATTGAGATTTGTTTGTCTTAAGAGCGACGGTTAATGTTAAAATTACGCTCAAAAGAATATTTATAAGGCTAGGAATTCATAAGATCAGAATTTGTCCTAATAAATGAAGTAGATCCTCCAGCTATAGTAAGGTAATAAAAAAAATACAGTCGAATTGATAACTTCCTTTTCTTACAGAAGTCGGTTAAAAATAGAAAATGTCTATAATACTACCCTAATTGGAATTGAATCAATGACCTCCTCCACACATTGCAAAGTCAGATACAAACTTATTAAGAGAAAAATAAAACAAAAGTCAAATCTACGTACATCTAAATCAAATAAACACTGGTTTTATGGACTTAAAAACAACAGAATATAAATAGGACGTGCACTACAATCATGTGAATGCTAATAATAGGTATTCTTCCTCTTTGTATTGTAGATGGTGGAGGATGGGAAATATTCAAGATGGAATGCCTCAGATATGTACAGTTGGTTACTTAAGGCAGAAATAACTTAAAGTACTGGTATTTATATTATGTGTTCATAAGTATATAAGTCAAAATAAACTGAACGCTGATTGTAGTTAAGAAAATTATATTATACCATTGAAATAAAATATTCGTAAAACATTAAAAAGAGAATAAGTTTTATAAATATCTAACCAATCTAGAGTGACTAGACAACATTTTACCTCTTTAATTGGCTTCCCATTTTACGCCTAATTAGAAAGACAAATAAACTTACATACCTAAATCTAAATTTATTTTTTAAAAATATTATATTACATACGGCATGTCACAAATCTTTGATCTTAAGTAAAACTGAGGTTTACTGACCATATACAAGAATAAAGACAGCAAGTATCATAGTATAGTGTATGGGCGGGTACGCTAGCCTACTATTAGCGTTCTTAAACGTCAGTGCGTGTGATTTCACTTATAAAATCGTGTCAGAATCACTTATCTTAAATCTGTAACGAACGTTCAACGCACAGTGTAAAATATCTCTTGAGGAATAATGAAAGTACTGTATATGTCTGTCATCTTTATCTTTTTGAATTTTGATTAATAAATTATTTTTTTAGTAAAATTTGTTTTTAAAGTTAATTATCTTTTTTAGCTTCACACTGTATCCTGTACATAGCAGGGTAGGAAGTGTCTACAGTTGCAAGCTTATGCTGCTCCACTACGAGTGGCCTAGTTCCTATTACATACTCAATACTATATTAATATGCCATATAACATTTTAAGCTTGTAAATTATTTTTCTTATATATAATTTCATATAATATCGTGGATTCGAACCGCACTCGGAGGAATTAATTATTTAAAATTTTTCGTTCTGGCTAAACTAAGGGCAGCTTTAGGTTCCGCTACTGCAATATCTCGAATTGTCTTTAATCTAGGTATTCAATTCCTACCCCGCTAGATGCGGGATACAGCGTGAATCTAAAGAAAAGGAATCTATTATCCAACACATACAAGCCTTGTACAAGTTCATACGTACATCGATACGTAACGGCCGTCACGGTACGATGGGCTCCGGCGCACCGGCTCCGGCTGTCGCGTATTATATTGGTGTGTGAAGGTCATTGTGGACATATGCCTTAAAATGACCAAATATTCAAACAACGTTTGATATTAAATTTTTGTATTTAAGTATTACATTGGATTTTATAGTTTTTGGTTATAAAGAAATTTTATGGCGGTAGCCCTGACTGTAAGCATGATGATTGTGGATTCAATTCATATTGAAGAGAATGTTTATATTTAATTATTTTCATTTCCTCGCTCCGCTAGACAAAACGCGGCGTTGAATGCTGCACTCAACACAAAATGTCTCAAAAATTGGGCCGAAAATTTTGAAACAGTGTCTTCCTTAGTTTGCCTAGAAGGGTTTCTATAAGAGAAATAACGAATTAAAAATATCCATTACCCAAATTTTTTTTGGCTACCACGCAATATCTAAAAAAATAATGGATAACAGAGTAATTTACTATTGTGCTATCAAATCCTGTATAAAACTCTTCCCTTAGGGATTGACACACAACAGACAGACGAAAGTACTGCAATTAGAAAGTCAAAATTTAGCATGTAGTGGTGGGAGTGTAGTGAGGTACTAAGAGAGGGTTGCTCAATCTTGTTACGGGAACGGGATAAGGAATTTTAGAGTCGTAAAGTGCAAATAAAGACTTACAGGCCGCTAGTTACATATTAGAACTATTTTAATAACAACTGTTTACAGTTAAATAACTTAAAAACAACATAAAATACAAAACCGACTAATGACCGTTAAGCTGCATCGTAAAATATTATAGCTCCAAATGCTTTGGAATACTTCTGTTACAGCCCGTACATAATCAATCTTATAAACAATGCTTTGCATTCGGTTCCTCTTTTATTATTTTTAATAAATTTCTTTTAATTATGTAATCCAAACTATAGGTTTAATAAAATAAAACTGAAGAAAACGAATAAGCATGGAGGAATATATGAATAAGACTTTATCTTATCGAATAAACAACAGGAGATCCGTAAAATAAAAAATGTAAATTAGAACGAGACCATCGTGGCGCAGTGGGACAGGATCGACTGGCGAGACGAGATTATTGCCATTTCTCTGCTCTGTCAATACAAAGAGCGGCGTTGAGTTCCGCTACTGAACACATAATGTATAGAATTCAGACGGAAAGTGGAGGGCATAATGTTTACACACTGGATCTACGCTCACCATAAGAAATACGGCAAAAAGATGAATAAAGATAACTAAAATTTTAATAAAGTTTATACTTTACATTTGTACAATGTGTTAAACTATCTAACATTGAGACAGAAACGTGATCTCAGACAAATTGATTACCGCCTTGAACTGATAGCCTGAATAGTTAGGCATTTGATGTTATCATTTCTATTCAATATTCTAGATTTTGCGTAACGTGAGTTTTGAATACTAAAAGATTATAGATAACTAGTGCGCTTATAACAAGTTAGAGATTGTACACGTCTCGAGATATTTATTTTATTTTCTTCTTAGGTCTTCTTAGCTTATTTTTTTTATTTTTAGGCTACCTCTGTATACCGTACTTCGCAGCGTATGCAGATGGTACCTAGTGGTAAGACACGCCGCTTCGTTCGTGCTATCTAATTTTTAAGACATTGCGGGCTGAATGGCGGACCTTAGCGCCGCGCTTAATCTTGTTATCACAGAGGGATAATGAAAATAATATATAATTCGAAAATATATATATTGATCAATATCAAATATGTATTATGAAGCAAAAAAAAATGTTTGGATGAACGTGCTAATCTTAAGAGCTGCTGATGGAATAACTATTCTCTAGTCTATTTGTCTTGTATTGAAGATTAATCCAATTGACATTATTAGTTGTTTCCAATAGACCCCAAAGGCGAAAGTTAAAGCAAATTAAAAATATTTTATTAATCTTAGTAAGTAATATTTCAATGTTAAAATATTTATCGGTTGCGCTAAAACTGTAGAAAGCTCGATATTTACATACAAAGATTAATGTAATCGATTAATAAAAAATAACATAAAACAACAGTATAAAATAACTAATTATTTACATAATATATAAAAATTCACCACACCAGCCTCTTTCAGCTTATTGACCTAAATAATAAAAGTTAAAATCCAACAACGGTTTAGATCAATAAGTTTTAACTGTTACGTTAGCCATGGACATAACCAAGCGTGGACGAGCGTAATGTATGGAGATAACTGTCTATGGAATAATATATGAGATTTATGTTCAATGTAATGGATTTACATAGTTTACGCATTAAATGACCTAAAAATTTATATTCTGGTCTGTAGGTTCTTTAACAAGAAGAACTATGTCGGATGCAAGTGCCTTGCTATACCAGTCCCTGGAGCGAGACCTCTCGGACACCCAAGAAAGCGCTGGTTCGATGTCGTGACGCAGGACATGAGAGCTAATGGTCTAACCACCGGGGACGCTAAAGACCGTGCAAAGTGGAGTAGGTTGAGCAGAAAGGCAGACCCTAGCAGTCGCCGGGATTAATACCAGGAAGAAGAAGGAGAAGAGGTTCTTTAAAAAGAATTACTTGAAATATCTTGATGATTTATGTTCTACAGTTAAACATTATAACAAAATTATTTTACAAAAATCTCTCCTGGCGTCGGACTGTAAACGCGACGGTTGTGAGTTCATCTCGAGGGAAGAAATTATTTTCAACTCCTTGCTCTATAAATAAGACTTTGTTTTCCTTTAAGACCTACCTACACCCTACACTGTAAACCTACACGTCAAAAATAGCTAATATAATCTAAATATCTAATAAAATGACGTGAGATATAATCTATTAAAGAATGCTCAATGTCACAGCGGCTCATTAGAATATTTAACACATTATCTGTCTCATTATCATACGTGATACGTTTGAGCCAATAACAAAAAAAAAACACGATTTTCACAGATATAGTATATTGTATGTTAAACACGATGGGTCGTGAATTTATATACTGCTTGATGTCATCTATACTGCTATAGCCAAGCTAGCTAGCTTGCAAAGCCTCTTATTATTAGATTTAATGCCTATAACGTAATATCTGGGAAATTCGTTATAATAAGGAAATAAATCACGTCACTTCGGTACCCTACAAGTACTGCAGGCTGTAAAGGCAGGTCTTTCTGTCAAGCTTTGTCTTGTTATTGAACTAACTTAACTTCACGCTGTATCCCTAGCGGGGTAATCATAGAGAATGCAGCACCAAACGCTATGGCTTCTACATACCTCTTTCGTTTCGTCCACTGTCATCAACCTCTTTATATATGCACTCCGGGCGGTACCCATGCTTTTACGTGACCTTCCAGTATCTTTGATACTGTGTTTTGGAAGGTCAACTGAGGTTTTCTCCTCTTACCGCTCACTTTACCATAATAAATCTTTTTGCCATTCTTTCATCACACATTCGTTCGACGTGTCCAACCAGTGACATCCTCATTAATACATGCTATTCTGTGTGTCTCTATATTGCCGATTCGATCAGAAAAACTGACTCTGCACATCCTACGAAGAGATCGTATTTCCATCGTCTTGCAACACACAACAACAACACTGCATTGTGTACGGCCAAACGTGCAGGTGTGGTGAAGTTTCACCGTCTCATTAATGCAACTATGGCTCCGTTTATCCTATTACCCGCAGCAATATGTCTTTCCGCACCCATCTCGTATCTTCTCTCTCCTAAACATACTCAAATATACCACTTCATTGACTTGTTCTAATCTCTTATCATTTAGTGATCTTGTTATTATTGCGTATAGCAGGGTAGGCAAAGATAAACCTGGTTCCTACTTTTCACCGAATAGACGAGGTATTGCGTGGAGTGGCGGATTTCACTGACACGCTTTGCCTTTTTACCAGAGCGAAATATTATTTTCTCTTCATCCAGAAAGACTATATATTACATTACGCTTATTGTTTAAATGTACCCAAGTCTACCTGCAGTAGGTATGTCTCATATACAGCTGTTAGCCATTTACATTCGACCACACGACCAGAGCCGTAGGTCAATGCTAGTTATTAAACAAAATAAATATTACCAAAGCTCACTAAGAAACAACATAATCAAGTTATTAGTCACCCAACCGGTTGATTTATCAATGTGTCGAAAATGTAAATTGACAAATACTAAATACTATAGAGTTAGTACTCAACTTGTGTAACTTAGATCTTTTACGTGGATCATTTCGTAATAATCTACACTTCATACCTTTTAATTAGACCTTATTTATAAGAACGCAACCGAGAACGAGTGTATGAGCATAGACTGTTATTTGTATAATTATTGCAAAAATCGCCGTTATTTATCATCGTTATTTGTCGTTAAATATAATAAGACAAAAATATTCTTTTAGGCTTCTCCGAGTTAAGGGATGTGATGATTGCTGTAGGTGTAGCCAGCACATAGCAAAGGGGATCTAGTAGGAGATCTACGGAGATCGGGGGTAGA
>DWGR01001678.1:0-15384 GCA_018247715.1 Heliconius burneyi | reverse complement strand
AAAAGAGGAAATAAAATCGAGCTATTGTTCCAAATTTCAATTCAACAAAAACTTTTCTTTTAAAATTTATCATCAGACATTTATTATTATTTTTTTAGCTTCACGTTGTATCCCGCAGCAAAGTAGGAGAGAACTTAGTGTTAAGACACTACGTATCCAGATTTCCACCGAATTCTGGAGGCATTGTCTATCGAGTGGCGGAATTCAACGCCACGCCTTGCCTCGACACCAAAGCAAGGAAACAAAAAATACTAAATATCTCATTTCCTCGACTGCATATCGAACCCACATCCTGTTATGCTTACTGTTATATTATTGTGCCAAATCCCAATACGTGGGGCATCAACACACATTTAATATAAAAAAAAATTCCAAAAAAACACCAAATCTCACCTGTATATGAGTAGGCACGGTCTGCAGCAGTATCAGAGCGGACTCCCTCAACAGAGGCCAGACGGAGGCCAGTATCAGCATGACGAGCACTATACTGAGGGCCGGATCGATATAGTACCTGTACTCCCAGTTGGTTTGCCACACCACTATCGCTGAACTGACCACTATGAGGGAACCTAGAATTAAGTTTTTATATGAATAAAGAGTGACTGACTGACTACAATGTAGTTATCGATGCAGGATTATAGGGTCAAATTCTATTTAAAGGACGCAAGTTTAGACATGACGCCCAGTACGATGAAAGCCGAGTTGATTTAATATCAATAAATATTTATAGCTGCAATATACATAATTATAAATCAATTTGGTTAGAAAGTGCCTTTTTTTGTAAAGGACTTTTTTTGCTTCACGCTGTATCCCGCACATGGTAGGGTACACAGAGGGAACCTAGTGTTAAGACACTCCGTTCCCCAGTAAGGACTTATCGCTATTATTTTCTCTATATTGACGTTGAAAAAAAGAACATACGTAAATTGAACTGTTTAATTGCTGTCGAAATAATTTATTTATCAAACTTTTCATTTTTCAGTTATTCCACTCTTAGGAAAGAAAAATACTTTTTAGAAATAAATAAATATTTGAAGGTGTAACGGATTCGAACCCGCGCCCCCTCTTAGAAACCGTCCAAAGTTAAGTGGTTAGAAATAGAGCTTAGAGGCGAGAAAAAGATGCTTAATAGTGACCGACCTGCCTTCACATAAAAATATGGTGATTACACCTCAAGGTATTTGTAACATGTTGCACAACATGAGACAAAGTTCTAAGAAATTCCCCATACTTCTTTAGAATAGTATTTTAGCTTAAAAGCTTAAAAGGTAGGCAGATTTTATTTAATAAATTCTGGAAACTTACTACACGCTACAATTAGATTACGTTAGATTTCTATTTCTTTCTGTATAAGTACAAAAATTTAAAACCTATGTTTTTCATGACAAAACGTAAGACATCTCACAAGTTTGAATATGAAAAGTTTGTCTTCTTTGCTAAATATAAAAAGAAATTTTAATATCACATTTTCCACTTAGAGATCTAGAATTTCTAGTGCAGTTAAAAGTATTTGAATGATGCTAAAGAAATATATAATTGAAAAGTAAACGCCTTACGCTTATCCATACATTTAACATGGTAGGCAGGTGGTACCTAGTCTTAAAATACTCCCTTCCCGATTTTTCGCCGAATTTTTGAGACATTACGTGTTGAGAGACGGAACTCAACGCCAGAGCGGGGATTATAAAAAGGTAATATATCGTGGCACCACATCGAATCAAACCCACAACCATCGTGTTTACAATCAAGCGGTATCCACTGCTTTACGACGATTTAAAAATACATTTATAAATTAATTTTCATATTCGCAACAGACTTTGAATTATTTATCTATTGAATTGCGATCTAAGATCCATTGTTCGAAACAAGTTAGTGCAAGGTGCACAGCTTCCAAGCATACCCAAGCCAATAACGAGTAAAGGCTAAATATTTCAAATTACTTTCAAGTAATAGTTTCAAGTAATTGCCTTGTATAATTTACATTACTTATTTAAGTTTATTAACATTTTGAAAATTTTGCAAATACTATTTAAAATAATTATCCTGCACACAGCAGGGTAGGGTAGACAGAGGGAACCCAGTGTAGACACTCCGTTCCCCACTTTCTGCCGAATTCTGAAGGCATTGTGTGGCAGAACTTTACGCCGCGCTCCTCGAGTGGGGAAAACCCACAACCGTCGCGTTACAGTCACACCATTGTGCCGCTGCGCCACGACGGACTCAATTTAAATAAATTGCCTCCGCATTTGAGAATTTCGCCAGTCGGTTTTTAACTCCATTGTATCTCCTAACCTTGACGTTATCAACACCAACTGATAATGCAGAGAAAAAAATATTCTCGTGATGCATTACTGAAATAAATTATACGGTGGGCGATTAACGAAAGATAGGCTTAGTTCGGTTTTTCGTTATAATCAGAAGTCAAGTCAACGAGTAAAATGAATGATAAGATTTAAAGAAAATGGGTACAAGGTTACTATTAGTTCGCGCGTTTTTATTTACAACAAAATAATGTCAATGGCGTCTGTCGCGTCGGATATCGGAACTCGCCTAATGCTATGCTTGCTTGCTATTTTATTATAGAACACTCCTAAATATATAAACAAGGCTGGGCTTCCACTGACATAACAGAATGAAAATTTATAAGCAACTACTAAATAATAATTGTAGTATTGTAAATGTAAAGAAACATTTATTTATTGAGACCAGTCGTAACGCAGGGGCACAAGCGCCACAGGTTGTGGGTTTCTTAATTTAATATTAATTATTATTAATTTAATATTTTATGTTTCCATTTCCTCTTTCTGATGGCGAGGCAACGCGAAGCGTTGAGCTCCGCCACTAATACACAATGCTGGTAGGATTCAGCGGTAAATGGGAAGCGAGTTTCTGAACAGTACGATCCTATGCCTTTCTTACCACATGCTAGACTTGCTTTTCATTGTGCCCTTTTACATTTATTTAATATCTGTCTGCTTAATTTACTAAGGCATAAACTGACTGCATTTAAATTTAAACTGTATTAGAATATGTATGTTATCCAAAAAGATAGAGGTTCAAATTCAATTAGGTAGTAAATTTGATAAGGATTTATTTAACATTATCTAGTTTAAAATAAATTATTTTTATCTATATATGTTAAGTACCTTAATAGTATTATAATGATTTACATATTTATAGTTAAATATAAAGTTTGTAACTCTTAATTATATTAAGATTTCAACGAAAAGAAGTTGGAATTAACAAAAAAAAATAAACAATCCGTCACTGCCCATTTCGCATACGTGTTATGGGAATTTTAAAAAGAAATTCAATCATTCGTGTTACTATAAGTGAGTGAGTCTTAGCCGACCTGAATTAAGATGTAGTTTGCTGTGCGGATTTTATTTCACTTCATTCATTTTGTATACTTTTGATTAATTTTTCCCGAGTCAACAATGCGTAAAACTTCAGAACGGCCACGATTCGTCGACCGTACTATAAGACTGATTAATCTTAATCTTAAGAACACAAACAATTTTCGAATTTGTTTTTTAAATGTACATTAATAAGGATACGTTTGTCATTAACAGTTGCGTCTTATGGCGGCAGAGCACGATCTTTGCCTGAGCAATTATAACAAAAAAATAATTTCGCAATTTTTTAAAAACCGTCTTAGTAATATAAGTTAAACTGATGCTTATTTATTTTTAAATTAAATTGACTATGTTTCATATTATACAGGTTCTACGATCGCTTCCTGTTTGTGAGTGCCGATCGAATTTCTGGAAAACAGTAGTATAATATCTTTAATATTGAAGCTAAATATTTTTGTGACTCTCAAAGTAATTATCCAATTGTATCAACATTGCGTGATTACTCCTTAATTTCGACTTTACCAAACTAATTTGTGTTCGGACTTTGGCACGTGATATTTGTTTGTAGAATCTAATGTACGAGTATCTTCAAACACTATCTTTCCTTATTTACATTTTATATAAATTAGTTATGAAAGTTGTAATGGAGAAAAATAATATTTATCGATCGGGTAAAGACTGAAACCAGTGAGGATTCATGTCTTGCTATTTCAACTAACAGGAGCAGGTTTAGCTTAGCTACTTTAATGAATAACCGGAAGTACTGGTCTCTATTTCCGATCAAAATCGTTTGTTTGACGAGAAGAGGCTGTAGAGGCTCTGCCCTGTCTCAGCTTACTTAATTACTTATTTATGTACGTAGGATTACAGAACATTTCGTGACGCATTAACAAGTTAAGCATTATCTGCTTTCTGCTCCGTGCAGAAGAGGAAATGATAATCTAGCGATGAGTCACTCTGTTATTCATATTTTTTACATTTAGCAATATTGTATTTTGAGTGTTGCAACAAATATCCAATAAAATCCCATTCTCCAGAGCGGTATTTGAATTGAACTGACTGCTCATGTTGTGTAATGTCGACATAACCCATACAATTTCAATAAAATAAACATAATACAAAGGTCGGCCGCTGAGACCGTCGTGGCGCAGGGGCACAAGGATGTGACTGTAGCGCAGCTACAGTTGTGGGTTCGATCTCCACTCGAATAAGTGAGTTTCTTTGCTGTGATGTCGAGGCAAAGCGCGGCGTTGAGTTTTTAGTAAAACGCAATGCCTCCAAAATTCGGTCGTATCGTTAAGTATTCGGTTTTATCAATAGGTTCTCTCTGCCTACCCTGCTGTGTGCGGGATAAAGCGTGAAGCAGATTTTTTAATTTTCATTCAAATCCCCACCTATTAATTACAAAGAAAAACATAACAATCAAAAGAAAACACAACAATAAAAAATCTCACCCAGTGCATCCGATAAAACATGTAAAAACACCCCCTTCATATTCATATGGCCAGGATCAGTGTGCCTCGGCACTTGGTTGGGCCTGTTGTCTTTCTTGGGTGGTACCATTTCATCAGTTTCCTCAGTGTCAGTGGCCGCGTGGCCTAGCGCCATGTCAGCATTGCTATTTACTAGTTCAGTCAAATGCCTCACGTTGGCTGGTGGAGGGACACCACCGTGTGTGTGACCGTGGCTGCTTCCATGTTCTGTTATATAAAAAAAGATATATATTCAATGACATATTTATAAATAAAAAAAAATACTTTTATCTGCGGCTTCACCCGCGGAGTCAAATGAAATTACTAAAAGTTGTATCATTATGGGAGGAGTACATTATAAGGGGTACCTCCGACCGGATATATAATTGGTAACATCAAAATGATTAGCGTGACGTAAGACAGCCTTCCCCAAGGAAAGGATTAACGAATACAAAAAAACAATTTGAATCAGTAGTTCCCGAGCTAGCGCATAAACCAAAAAAGGTTTTTATTATACTATAACAATAAAATATAATTAAAATATAATAAGTATAAATAAGTTTAAAACCGAAACGAAAAAGTTCTTCTGAGCAAGGTCATAAAGTTCGTGCTATGAAAATATTGAATTGTCGTCAGATCCAAACACGTGAGTCATTTTCAAGCAATTCATAGGACAGGAAGTTTATTATCATAAAAAGTCAGTATTGTCAGATTTAAGAAATTCAGATAGAAAATCATAAAAAAGTTAGCGAGGACCCGTACTTACAGTATAAGTTAAATAATAGTAAGTATACAAGAGTAACTAATGTTATTATTTTTATTATTACATTTTGCATGTTAATATAGAACCCAAACATACCTGGACGCTAGTAACATCTAAGGTTGTTAAATGGATATTTATATTCATTTTCTAAAAGATATAGACCGTCGTGGCGCAGCGGCACATGGGTGACTGTAACGCGACGGTTGTGGGTTTGATCCCCACTCGAGGAAGTGAAATATTTATTTACGTTTCTATTTCCAGGCAAAGCGCGGCTTTTAGTTCTGCCACTCAACACGCAATGCCTCCAGAATTCGGAAGAAAATGGGTAACGGGGTGGCTTAACACTAGGTTCTCTCTGATTTCCCTGCCGCGTGCAGGATACAGCGTGAAGCTGATTTGATTTGGATTTATAATTGGGTATTCTAAAAAAAGGGAAAACAACAGTGTCTACGTATCGCATAAAGTTATCTTGTTAGTTGCATTGTAAATTTTTAATTAATTGGCCTAGATACTGTAATTTCAGCAAACGTCAGCTATAAAAAAGGAGTATTCGCCGCAATGCAAACTCTTCACAAACAAAATTTTAATAATCTACTAAAGTCTTGTTGTATAGACTTTTATGAAATTCAAAAATGTACAATTGTTTTAGTACGAAAGCAATAAATATTAAAACGTAAACTAAAGTAGTCTTATGTTAAATAAACTATTAGATAAAGTATGTAAAAATTAAACTATTAGATATAAAAATTAAAAACATTTATTATACATGGCACCGTAAGATTATAAAAACAGTAAGTTTATAATCTAACGGTCTACTTACTCATAAATTTTATAAACTATCCGAAAATTATGAACCGACATTATCAAATTCACCTTGGAATTTAAAAATTACTACAGTAGGCTCAATATATGTAATTAATTATAAATTAATAAAAAATATCTCGACAATATAATAAATAATAAAAATTAATCGAAAGACGAAGAGAAAGAGAAAAAAAAATGGCCATACAAATCTCGGGTTACGCAAGTATCATTTTTCAATGTTGCCATGCAAATTATAACTCGTTTTAATTTCGGAGAAGATGGACGAGGTTGACCCCCACGGCCACTGAACTGACAGTTTTGTTCTTATGATAATTTTACTGGATTGTGTTACTGAAATTACTTTAGAATTAAATGAGATAATATGTATGTTATATGTAGGTATTGATGTAATAAGTTGGCAATAACAGTAAATTTTGTCAATGTCGTTTTTGAAACAAAAAAATAAATCAAATGATTTTGCATTCATAATTACTTTACTGTTTATCGTTAGAGGGCACTAAAAGTTATTTCTTAATTACACTATGTTCTTTTATGAGTTGCCAGTAAAGATTCTGCCGCATCAAGGGAGGCCGATAACATGGGCATGTCATAAGGAAATTTACTATTATTTTATTTTTATTTTCAGGTAATCGAATTTACCTAAAAATATTTTTTAAACTTACTGGCAACTAGACTTTTACTTAAATCTAAATTAAATACTGGAATGGTTATGACGCATAACTATTAAATTAGAATTGGAGTACATATTACATCAGCCAGGTATAGATTTAACCGACCTCAACTAATGTTAAAATAAGTCAAATAAATCAGGTTCACGCTGTATCCCGCATTATAGCAGGAGCAGACTCTCCATTCCTCAGTTTCCGTCGAATTTTTTAGGTATTACATGTTGAGTGCCGGAACTCAACGCCAAGCTCTTGCCTTGAGGCCAAAGCGAAGAAATGAAAATTTACAATATAATAAATAATAATGTTATTGTTATTTACTATTGTTATTGTGTGTAAATATGAGAAAATAAATTAAAATGGACACGTTTTAAATTGAAATATCAAGGTAGTTGAATAAAGGATAATCAACAATGAAAGATAAACAATAACATTGTTAGCTTTGCACAAAGTTCGATAATACACGAAATCAATTTAGCGAGTAAATAAAACATTTAATAACCCGTTGAACTAATTTCGTATTGTGTAATTGCGATAACGTTTTAATGGGTACAGTCGCCAATGTGCATTAATAAATTAGTTATTATTTTTTTTAACATATATTAGTATAAAAATAAATTATAAGATAGATAGATATATATATATATATATATATATATATATATATATATATATATATAATATTTAAAAAAATTATATTGGTGGCATTTAATGACGTAAAAGAATCAAAAGCAATGATTTTTAAAATTTTTGTCTGTCTGTTCGCTTGTATACGGTAATCTCAGAAACGGCTAAGCTGATTTAATTGCAGTTTTCACCATTGTATTATGACAATGTCTTTTTACATTTAGTGTTTGTTTTATTTTAATCGGGTACAGAGACTGTGTTTAAAATAATATTATTGTTAAATAACGAAAGTAACAGACAAACAAACAAAAATTTTATAGCCATTATTTTTGGTTCTAATACGTTGTTAAATGCTATGTACAGACACTGGTCCGTTAAGATTTTATTTTAAGTAAAGATAGTAACAATAAACTATAAATATGTACCAACATTAACTACATGACTTCATAAGCGAATTAAATATAACACTTTTTATATCGAATGTACTTTGTAAAAATTAACTACGTTACAAAATTACAATAAGCAATTGTTTTTATAGATAAAACAATGTGTTGATAAGAACATTGATAAGCACTATCATAACATTTAAAATTTTGAAAACTTAAGAAATTACATAAAACACTGTGTGTTAATTTCTTAAGAGTGGTGTTGTGTAAGGTTCCTCACACAGGTCCAAAAAGTAGAGGTTAGAGAAAATACATAAATAAATCAGCTTCACGCTGTATCCCGCACACAGTATGCCGCCGAATTCTGAAGACATTACATTTTGAGTGGCGGAACTCAACGCCGCGCTTTACCTCGACACCAGCGCGAAGAAATGAAAATATAAATTTAAATAAATACTTGAGAATATCGGTTAATATTATTATTAAAATACGTTTTAACAAAGTATCAAAACACTCACCGTGGAACAAAAACAATCCAACGATGTTTAATATCAAGCCGAGCGTACCAACGGCGACGAGGAGCTCGGGCTTGTGTATAGTCTCAATTTGGATAAACCTTTGTACTGCCTCTACTGTTATACTGAAGCATAAGGCTACCAGAAACACGGCGTTCACTAGAGCTCCTAGCACCTCAGCTCGCGCCCAACCGAATGTGTTCTTCGACCATTTCTTTGGTGACATCTAAAAACAATATTCTTTATTATTTATTACATTTTTAATGTGTTATTCCATAATGAGAAAAGAAAGTTTATTTTCTTTTTTATTTTTACTGTGTCATCAACGAAGCTACGTCGATCTTTCTGTGTCTCTTTTATGCTTATTACAACTTACTTATATTCTTTATTTACATAATCTTTTGAGATGTTGTTTTATTATATATTCGCACGAGTGATTTAATTTTGAATTCCATTTCCAGCTGACATGTGTCTGATTGTGTACGGGCCGGTGTGAGGTAGAGCACGCTCTTAGAGAAATTGTATTCTATTTCTACTATATTAAGCCACTCCGCACACAATATCCCAACGTTGCAAAGTGAAGATCGGATTAGTGTCAATAGATTCTCGCTGACTTGACCGACTCTATGGCACGGAAATACATTATATAAAATGTTTTAAAAAATTATAACTTTAATGTCATGGTAAATTAGCTTTAGTTTTGAGTTTGAACAATAATTTATATAGTGTCAAAAACATAGTTACGTTTTCTATGAATAACTCTATTCAAATATCATCAGACCTATAACTTCCGTATGTCTAAAATATTATATTTTTATCGTAAGACTGTAATTTTTTACTGCACAACAATTTATATGTATGTATACAAGCACAAGGTGCATTAATAAATTTTCCAAAAAACATTTATTAATTATATAATAAGCTTCATAATGCTTTTCGCATCTTATTTACATTTTCCCATTTCCCACAGCAAGTGTGGCTGTTTTTTAAAAAAGTACATGAGTAAGCTTAACCCGAATATTGTCCGTATTCGTGTCAACGTTACGCCTACGCGGTGCCGCGAACAACCAAATAAAACTGTTCGGCAGTCGCAATTCATTATTATGATTGGATGAATGAAACAACGTAATTATGTTTTGTATAATTGAAATTTTGATTTTTTTTATTATTTTTTTCTCATTGTATCCCAAAAAAGTAACCTGCTGCTATTTGTAAAGGCGAGAAAAAGAGAACGCCGTGTAAAGACACTCCTTTCCACTTTCCACATGGATTTGAGATATTGCGTGTTGTATGGCGAAACTCAACGCCTTTGTTTTACCATAGCGGAGAAATGAAAATAAGTGGCTTCCCCGAGTGTAGGTCGAACCCACAGTCGTTGTGTTCTCAGTCAGACGTTCTTCTCATTGCGCCACAATTGCCTTTTTAATTTAATTATAATACGCCGTAGTAAAATACTATTGTTTAATAAATATCAATTTTGAAATTGTTAAACATATAGTAATCATACAATGAAAAAACTCCCCTACACTACACAGTCATGTACCATTTGAGTCATCATTCAAGAGAAACAATTTGAAAGTATATCCTATTATTCAACAGGTGACGTCATAACATTTTTTGTTTACGTTTTGCTATACACTTTTTCCGCAGCAGATTCTGTAGAGGGAACCTAGTGAAAAGACACACCATTCCCTTCTTTCCGCTTAATGTTTTGCGTACGTGAGTGGCGCAACTTAACGCCGTTAACTTTATATTCCAGACAGCGAAATTGACAATAAATTTAAAAAATCAATCTTACGAGTTGAGAACGAATACACAACATTTACTATAATACTCTCTCCTACTGCACTACGACGGCCTTTACAGCAGCCAGTTTGTTAATTATTACGATCAAGAGATCTACGAGAGTTCTGTCTCGCATTAGTGACTAATTCTGTTATCACTAAATAGTCATCAGACAAGGTATTCATTACTCTATTTAAATTAAGAAACAAACATCACAATTCGATATTTAAACAGTATTATATCAAAAAATATACACATAGCATAAAATATATGTTAATTATGTAAGCATTTTAGTTTGTATGTACATTTACTATATTATGGAGTGGTGTGATATGACTCAAGTGCATAGATATTATGCATTTATAAACACAACTTGTTACTAAAAATTAAAGTTGCAATGAAATAAACTATAATATCTATGATAAAGATAATCCTAGTAATAAATCAGTAATGTTAATTAGTAATGTTAAATATTTACTACTGCCCTAAGGAAAAAAAATTAGTATAGAAAACAGAAAACTTTTATGTTAAAGGATGACTCCTTTACCAGCATCCCTTAGACACAATCCATTTCCAATTTCAGGCTATTTCCACATAGCCTTATTCTTATATAAAAGTTGTAACAAGCATATAATACATTTACAGTTTCTTTTTTATTTTAATTAATAAAAAGAAGTATTAAAACTAAAAAGTGCATTTTATCTACTAGAGCAATAATAATTAAAATATAATATAATTATTCAATCAAATTTACAGCCAGACTGCACCACACTGGGTACATCATATTCAATCATATATATAGTACCACATACCTTTACTGATAAGAAAGCTATAACAAGTGCGGCCACATCACTTAACATGTGAAATGAATCTGCAACTAATGCCATTGAGTTGGTCACATATCCCACTACCAGTTCCACTATGAAAAATGTGCCAGTAAGCCATAACATTGATAGCAGACGACATTTCTTCCCGGAAAACTTCCCCATTGTGACTAAAACAAATAAAAAATATATTTTTTTATTTAAGCACTAGAATTTTTGTTCAGCTTCATACAGTTTTTCCTTATATAATAGAGTTGGAGTATATCTGACTTTTTCCCCAGTTTGGAAGATTGTTGGTTGGAAGAAGTCATGCTATAATTTTTCTTCTAAACAAAGTGAGGAAATGACAATAACTTATTTCTCGAAATAGAAATCAAACGCACAATTGGAATTGGAATTAGATATTGTGCTCCTGTACCATAGCAGCCTTAATTATCTATTCTTAACATTTTATCCAAATATGAAATAGAATTTAATCTTGTTTTTGTACTAAAGACAAACAAACTATGAATTGCCTATGTAATAACTTTCAATATTCATACATTTAAGTCAAATGGCCAAAACAAAACATCTCAGTCACAGCTGTTTATAGTTAAGTGAATAATGTTTAGGATAAACACTGCATAATTTGCTAGAACATTACATAAAGAATTTTTACACAAAACATTTACATATTATTATGACATTTGTATTTGTAATGAATACTACTAATAAGCAACTATTATAAATAATATTATAGAAAAAAATATGCGATTATTAGCAAAATTTGTGGTAGTTCCTATTAGATAAAATAGGTGTTCACGTGTGATATTATATTTTAATTCAGAATTAGAGGTGACCGTTCACTTACCAATAAAAATTTATCGAAATTAGACGGTTTATATCAGCAGGTCGAGCCCATTAGGACTATGAGTCAATACATTCACGAATTATGCATACTCATTTGACAATAGTATATGCTTCAGGATAATATCGATTCAACGTTGTATTTAAGCACAAGCATCAAACATTTTCGATATGAAGAAAGTCAGTATTTAACATATAAGTGCGTTGTAGAAATAAACTTCTTTTTTATAAAATTCTCCGTAAAACAGAGTGAAAATATTTCACGTGAATTTTGGAGAACCGTAACACTTTAAATTTTCAACAAATATTTTAATTTAAATAATAAATAAATATTATGACACTTATAGATGAGGATATGAGCACACTTTTGTGTGATATGATAATGTGAAAATTTTGCTTTTAACTAAAGCTGAATGGGTACGTCGGACGACTGATTCTCTGCACATAACTGTCAAACTCAGATTGATAATAATGCACAAGTAAAATAAAATCCCGTTCAAGTATAATCGGATAATATTACTAAAATATTACCGAAAACAAATGTTTCATTTGCAGATTATTTATTTACATTATTATTATTAACAATATAAAAATTATATTGAGGCTGTCATGACCCAGGAGCACAAGCGAGCGACTGTAAACACGATAGTTGTCGGTTTGGTTCCCACTCGGAAGAATAAAACATTTAATATTTTAATTTCCTCGCTCTGATCACGAAGCAAGGTGCAGTGTTGAGTTCCGCTACTTAATACGCAATGCCAAATTATTCGTTTCATACTTTTTGTTCACTATTGACAATTTAGCAAATTCACAATGTTAATAAAAGTGTTGTGTTTGATAATATTATTCGATCTACATACTTTGTTAAATAAGACTTAAGTAAAATAAAATAAGAATTTATTTTAGTAACGTATGGTACCCAAACAATAAGATCTTTTGTAATGGCCCCTTTCCTTATTTAAGCAAATGGAGTAAGCATAGAAAATAAAATAAAATAGGTGAAAAATACGACACTATGTTCTTAGTAAAATTATTTTATCATAAATTTAAACATTGTATTAACAACTTGATAAGTTTACAGTAGGTATTTAATACTGTAAAAGCTTTATCGGCTAAATCCATTCGCTATATGTCAATGTCAAAAGTAAATTAATTTTCCAGGTTCAAACTTCAAAAATTTTCAAAGTAGATTTGATTTGTATTTTGTACATGGGAATATTGCTTAAAATAAAACTGACATTATGAAAATTCATAAATACTATAAAATATTATTTTGTACGTAATAGTTCGTATGTGATTCATTTAAAACAATATTTGTACATATGAAAATGAATGTTATTGGAAAAACAGCTTCTGTTATTGGTTACGTTTTACGTGCTGCTTGTATAACTCACTGTGCTCTTGAATACGGAGGAGATTTAGTTATGGTATGTTATTTACATATTTACGTTATTAATATATTTAAAAAGCCATGGATTTAAGTGACAATAATAAATTGATAACCTATTTATTATTATTTTATATTAGTTTTATAGCTATTAATTATTTATCAATAACATTTTTATATGACTTTAAATTTCAGTGCTCAGGACCTTCAATGGAGCCTACATTGGAAACCAATAATATATTATTTACTGAACATATAACACCAAGACTACAGAGGTTAAGAAAAGGTGATATCATAATAGCTAAATGTCCTACAGATCCAAAACAGAATATTTGCAAAAGAATAACTGGATTACCTGGTGATAAAGTGAGAGGCCATTTTCCCAGAGGTAGCCAAGTAGTTCCAAGAGGCCATGTATGGTTAGAAGGAGATAACACAAATAATTCTAAGGACTCTCGAATATATGGTCCTGTGCCACAAGGCTTAATAAGAGGCAGAGTTGTGTGCAGAATATGGCCCCTCAATAAAATCACTTCCCTTACTGAATATTAGCTTAGAATATAGTAATAAATTGTTAATCATTTAATAGTTTAATTTGCAAATTGTAAATAATAAATATTATAGCCAACAGTTTTGCGTATTTACTTATAAAGTTATTATTAAAAACAAGTTATCTATAATTACTATAAAACTAAAAAGTGAATCATAATTATTCTTAGCGATCATTTCATGTTGGAAGAGTATCATAAGCCTTAAAGTAAGTCACTGAAATAGCAAAAAACTTATAGCTCATCTACATAGATGTTGTGACCTGCTATTCCTATTTACCATCATTGTTTTTGTCTTACCAGTGTATACTAAAACAATTCATTATTCCTATAGTTTCAAGCTCAAGGAAACAACCACCATCAATTCTCTTGTTTATATAAAATTTATATGGTGAAAGAATTAGGCTTAATAAATAATAGGCCATTAAACTATTTTCATCACTTTATTCAATAAATAATTAACACATTTTTTAAATAATAAAATAAATAATTTATTATAAAAGACTATGGTTAATTTCAATTGTCGTAATTGATTCTGGATCCATCACTAATTGTACATATCTCTGCAATGGTGTTGATATACGAACAGATATTTCAAAAGTGTTGCTGTAAAAAAATTACAGTTTTTTTAGCTTAGCATTATGTCCTGCCATATAGCGGATAGTCTGTAGTGTTGGGTGTGAGACAAAATTATTTATTTATTTATTCAATACTTTATTACACCATAACACATAAAGTAACTTAAACACAAAAAAATAAACATAAATTAATTTAAACATAAGACAGATACAAGAAAAAAAAGCAAGGAAAAATGGTGTAAAGGCGGCCTTGTCACTCACATGATCTCATTTAGGCAACCATCAGCTTAATTAATAGATTATGGGTTAACAAAGAAAAAACTTTTTCTGGTTTGTTATCTCATAGCTGCTTGAAAAGAGTATAGTTAAAAGACATTCTCCCTTTCCACACATCGTCGCGTTTTGTCTTATAACCAGAAAAGGCAAATAAAAATAATTTATACCTGTAATAGAGATTGAACCCACAACTGTCTGGTTTACGGTCAAACGTTGTGCCGTTCCGACAGTAAATATTATTTATATACATTTTTTTTCCGCATCGTAAAATTGGCTGATGGAGTAACATAGAGTTTTAGCAATAACAGCGAATCTGTTTTGAATTGTGAACTATAAATAATATATTCATACATATAAGCTGTATGTATACATACAGCTTCACGCTGTATCCCGCACACAGCAGACAGATCTTGTGTTAAGACACTCCGTTCCCCACTTTCCGCCGAAATCTGGAGGCATTGCGAATTACACAAACTGTCGATATTGCAGTCACATTTGTGTTCCTGCGCCACGACTGGTCTCACAATTTAT
>DWGR01001677.1:0-15391 GCA_018247715.1 Heliconius burneyi | reverse complement strand
GTAAGTTTAAAGAGTTCTTTCTATTTTCCATTATTATTTGAAAATATTTTTTATTTTTATAAATGTTAAAGTATGGGTAAGAGGTGGATGTTCTACTTTCACGTAAAAAATACTGAACGGATTTAGAAGACACGATGATTTAGATTACATTTTATGTTAAGATGTTCTATAATTTGTCGATAATATAACAAAAAGTTTAAGCGGGCGAAGCCGCGTTTAAGTACATTATAATTGTGTTCGTAAATGCGAATCTTGCTTTCGATTCTGCATCTGGGATGCATATAAAATATATATTCACATGTATTATGTGATTCAATTTTAATGTAATACAAAATAAACATGATTAAAACGGTAGAACTAAGACCTAGGCTTTACATTATTTGCTGTTAAATTTATCCAGCTCTCTGTTGTAATTCTGTGTCTAATTACAAGGCCGTCGTGGCGCACTGGGACAGCGTCCAACTGAAAGCGAAATTATTATGAGTTCGACGCCAGTTCAGGAACGATATTTTTTTCAGTTAAGACTCAAACTTTTGACGAAAAACAGAGAACGGATTATTTAGATACTAGATTCTTATTACCTACCTTGCTATTTATTGAGAAGAGTGGAGCTGAAAAAAAAATGAAAATGTGAAAATAATTTTCAGGTTGTCGTGGCGCAGCGATACAAGCATGCGATGGAAAATGCGAACGTTGTTGGTTTGATTCCCATTCGGAGAATGAAATATTTAAATTTTCATTTCCTCGCTCTGTTAACGATGCAAGGCGCGGGGTCGAATTCATTTAAAGTGGGAAAAGGAAGTGTCTTTACATGGAGTGTGTTAACACTAGGTTGCCTCTGAATATCTTACCATGTGCGAGAT
Source organism: Heliconius burneyi (assembly GCA_018247715.1). Lineage (NCBI taxonomy): Eukaryota > Metazoa > Arthropoda > Insecta > Lepidoptera > Nymphalidae > Heliconius > Heliconius burneyi. The sequence continues at coordinate 14,528 of DWGR01001677.1, read as the reverse complement.
ATAGCGTGAACCTAAATAAAAAAGAATCCAATTATGATATGAAAGGTAAATACATATCATACATTGAATTCTGTCATTCCAGATAAAAATCGAGTAGTTAAATGTTTAGTAAGCCAAGCCTTCATTTAAAATACAATTAGTTAGGACAATAAGTAAGAAATAACGAATGAAATACAATTTTATTGAATAATCCATTAAAAATGCAGAAACAACTGCCTATTATTTTGCATTGTGTTTTTCATTCATATTGAATAACGAAGAGAAACACTGTTTTAAATAAAATTATTTTTGGTTTCAACAAACAACAACGTAATGATTATAGTACAACCTATATAAAGGAACCACTAAAAATATTTAAATTATTGTAACTTGATCATGTACTTAAGAAAATTAAAATTTTACCATATATTATGAATGTGTTATAGAATTAAGGAACCTTGTGCTAATATATCCCGTTTATATTGAATCTCTTCTATTCCACAATTTTCAGCGAATCTCGAGGCCTTAAGTGAATAGCGGAACTCAACAACGCGCTTTGCGTTAAATAAATGATAATATTATCAATTTTAATGGAAATTGAACCTAGTACTGTGGCGTTTTCAGCGTTCTTGTGCCTATGACGGCTTCATATATTGTGTAAATAAATTTTAAAGGTAACTTTTTGATACTCTCTAATTAAACAAAAACATCAACATATAGCAAAGTAAGTACAAGTTCAACATTGTTAGTAGACGTAACTTGCAACAAGTGAAGTTGGGAACTTTCACAAAGCAAGGCTAATGTTAATGGGCAAAAGTTGAGGGTAGCTTGTGAAAATTAAATAAAAATTGTATACATTATACTTATATTTAATTTGTATTTATTTTTTTTTGGCTTCACGCTGCCGCACTACTCCCACATAGCAGGGTAGGCAGAGGGAACCTGGGAGCTTAGTGTTAAGATTTTTTGTTTTCCACTTGCCGCCGATTTCATTGCGTCTTGCTTAGCGGAACTCAACGTCGCAGTTTGTATAACAATACAAACATAGTCAACAGTCTATGCATTATTTAATTTCATCTAGTGGGAATCGAACTCAAAACCTGTTACGTTTACACACGCTTGTGCCCCTGCCCCACGACTACCCATATGCACTTGAAAAAGTATGATATATTTTTATATCAGAAACATGCTCTTCAAATTTATTTATAAAAAACCTTTAAATGACACATTGCAATGTTTGCCCGTTTCTAGTTGTGGGTTCGATCCCCACTTGGGATAATATAAATTATTAGTATTTCCATGTTCCCGCTCTACACTCTCTTTCGAAGAAGGTTAGGATTTTCAAGTTTATATTCAGGAAGATTGTTACTTAAAAATGTTAATTCATACAAAATTTACTAGAACGCCAATATAAATAAGGCAGTGACGATAAATCAGACGCGGTCGTAACTCAGTGGGGAGTCGGTGTAATCGCCGTACCTGCACCTGAGCTGAAGACGCTAGTGTGTATTGTCTTTATTTCCAAGATCTATGTAGGTTTGTGTTTATTTTGACAGTTATTAATGATATTTTTGGGGGTGCAGCTGGACAGTACTGGATTGTGACGTAAATGGTTGTGGGTTCGTTTTCATCTTACTCTTGATTCAGTTCGATTTCAGGGGGAAAAGGGAGAGACTAGACAGTAGACTACTTCTGCCTACTGATACGTGCGAAATATTAAATACTTATGTACGGAAGTACATAAGTATTTAATATTTCGTTATGGAAATAACGATTTCCAATCGTTATTCCGTTATGGAAATAACGATTGGAATTCTGAGCAGATATGTATATATGTACGAGTATATACGATTTCACTCAAGGACAGACAAACATATAGACAGACGGACAACAAAGTGGTCCTAGGTACGGAACTCCAAAAATACAAATATAAATTTATTGATGATCCAATGAATTGGCTTTTCCATAATTTTTATTTATTTTTTATGTATAAAATAGAAAAGATATGTTAACCACAAGATAGATGTTGTACATTCATATCATCCCAACTGCTATTAATCCTTGTATAAAAGCTACAAGCTACAACTGTAGAATAGAAGTACTGCGCGATGTATGTACATATAAAGGTCATTAACCTGTCTCCAGACGTAATGACAACTGTTGAAGTTTCCATTATTCAAGAGTAAAGGGTTGCGTGAAGATACGACGCGCTATCATCACACGAAACGTGCTTGTAAACTCAATGGATGACTGCTGCTTTTGGGAAATGGATATCTTAGTGATATTATAAATGTGAAAGTTTGTGAGGATGAATGTTTGTTCCACTTAAACGTAATAACGGATATACGGATTCAGATGATATACATATGTTACAGTAATATAGCTTATATATTACAATGTAACATAGGCTACAATTTATGTAAAGATTTTGTATAATTTAGCTATAATATAAAAATAAGTTTAAGTGGAGTGACATACATATTTAATATGAATATATACTAAATATGTTTTAGGAATGAAATATTATTAGATAATTACGAGTATATATATGGTTATAATAAAAGTAGTTGCATTAAGCGTATACATTTTGATATAGCTTTTTATAGTATGGTATAGCTTTTTATAGTATGGTATAGCCTTGCCGTGGACAAAGCGTTTAGATGGTTTCTAAGAGGCCTGGGTTACAGTCCTGTTAAAATTACTGAATTTTGTATATTTATTTTCTATTGACAGCTGATATCGGAATCACATACTCTATATCCAGATAAAAAGTATAATATACGCTATATGTAGACAAGTAAAACCTAATTTTCTATTTTCTTTCTTTATATCATTAATATTTTTATATAAATTCTTTGTCTATCTACTGCACGACACTTATGAGTGTTTTGACACTCAGTTCTCTCTATGCATCCTATTACATGCTTAAATTACAAAGTGTAAAGTTAAAAAAACCATATAAACAGTTCTATGTAGATCAATACAGTACAATATTCATCAAAATGTAACACACTAATATTTATTTATTGTTAGTCTGATACCCACGTACTTCAGTATTTCACGCCGAATGACATGTTTTTGATTTATACAGTCCCCGAATATTATGAAATACAGGCTGCTGTCGCTGTGTCATGTACGAAATTTATAAAATGTATGTAAAGCGAAGTGTATTCAAACGTATTGGATTGTATAGTAATAATTTTGTATATATTTTTACTTTATAGCACCTCTTTCGAATAGTAGTTTAAATCAAGATAATTTAGTGTTCAGATACTCTGTTTTACTAATTTTACTTTTCATGTAGAGTGGTGAAATCCAATACTATAATTTATTTTACCACATAGAAGAAAAATATCACTTCGTGAGAATCGAACGAGCAACCCCCGAAGGTCAGTCACGGATTGTCTAACTAATTCGTGCTGATTCCCCTAAACCACGTATTAGATTCACTATACAATATTTATACAATCAGCAATGCAATGTTGTTATTTGGTTAGCTATCTATCTTCTCTTCGAGATCAAATTAATTGGAACGACATAATTTGTTAACAGTACCTAGTTAGCCGTGTACGCCAGATACGTTAATAGTTTTCTGTATTAAGATATCAGGTGATTGCTGCCAACACAGGTTAGATTTGTTAAATTTCTCTTTTTGTTTTTAGTTAGGTATATATTTTCTGTATTTTTAAGAGTTAGGAGTGACAAATCACTTCAATCGATCTTACATTGTTTTTTATTTTTCTGTACGCTGCAATGTTATTCTAGATTTATTTTTTTTACTTCAAGTCCTTTTATTTTCACCTAAGGTTGTCTGTGTGAGAATGTAGGTATAAATATTTGTATTTTTTAACTTTATTTGTATTACTATAATTCTTTCCATTAACATCAGTATTTATAAAATTATAATTTAACATTTTCTTTATCCTGTCTTGTCCAATGCGATCCTATCCTATCTTATCTTAACCTATCTATATTATTCTATTGTTCTTATCCATACAGAAGTAGATAAGCTGGAGGGTAGAAATTAATCAAATATTATTATAGAATAAATTTATTACCATTCTTAGGTATTCACGAAAAATGGTGATGATTTAATTCTAGTATGAACGGAGACAGTCCCGTCAACCTGCAACAAGTTACAAGCCAGACGAGGCTCATTGTTAATGGGTTAAACTTGGCGCTCGTACAAATGGAAATTAATTACAGTTATTAAGGCTCCGTAGATAATTGTCAAAAGAATACTTTCAAATTGTAAAATTGTTATAACTTTATTTATTAGCGCAATCAACCAATCTTTTTGAAATGCGATATCTTTTGGTACAAATCTGAAAGACGATTGGACTCTAAATATATTTACTTCATAATATCTAAATAGAAGAGAAAACTGAGTTACAAAATTTTTTATTATTAACTTTCGTCGCGTCGTGTGCCAATAGTACTGGATGAAGGTCATGTTAAAAGCATGAGGACGCCCAAGAGGGCATAAGTGAAGAGCTTGATGATAGGCGAAGGAGGTATGCAGAAACCGTGACGTTTGGTGATACGCCCGCTCTAGCTACCCTGCGAGGGTTGAATCGTAAAGCAAAAAATAACTTTCACTGCTTATCTTATAAAGTACAGGAAATAAAATATTTATAAAAAAAAACCTTGTCAAAAGATCGTCTTAGCATATTAGGAGAAATCCTGATTATAAACGTGATGGTTGCGGGATTGATCCGCATTCCCACGGGGTGGTGAGTATATTTAAAATAATTTAAATATAATCGTTCCACGCTCGTAAAGCGCGGCGTTGAGTTCCGTCACGGATATTTAATTGTATAAATTACACCACACCAACCAACAACCTAAAAGAAATTCGATTCATATTTACGAAATATAAAAAGATAGTAAAAACTTAAAATAGAAGTCAGATTATAATAGAAAGCAAATTTCCCATCTGCCTAGTAACTCCATACAGCCCGGCCTGGGCTATTCGAAATCCAGCTACGTTTCACATTGTCAGGTTTTATGTGCCCCGTGCGCTGCGACCCGTATAAATTTCGAGAACAATACATTGTAATTTACATTTACGTACGTGACGTGTGCGTGCGGTTTAGGCTTATAAAAGCTTCAAGTAAATAGTCTTTTTTAATTTAAAACTGCTTAAGGTTTAATTTCAGCAATATAGCAAGGTACCCAGTGACACTACGCCTGTAGGGAACCTTGGAACGTAGTGTACTCTGTTCCCATTAGAAGAGTTTCGTTGAGAGGCGCTTGGTCTCGTTGCCAGAGCGAAGAAATAAAAATATTATATTAAATATTATAATAATATAATTCCCTCGAATCAACTTCGTTGCCACAATCACTAAAATACTAGAACGGAATGTCTAAACACTAGGTCCTATTACCCTGCTGTATGCGCTTTTTTTTATTATTTAATATTTACTTATGTTTTACTGTCTATAGCATATTTAAATTGTTCAAAGAAAATTGCACTTCGTATAATGTATTTTATTGAATGAACTTATAAGAAATACAAAATATACTAATACTGTTGAGTTTGGAGCAGTGCCTGGGACTTGCGACCACAGGATTAGACTACAGGGGCTTGTTTACAATGCAACTCTACTCTCCTTCATCGTTCCAGGTCCAGCTCAATATAACAAATTATCTTAAAGGGAACCACCGCTTTTTATACGATTAAGTTACAAACATGACTGCCTAGCAAAGAACAATGTTGTCATAGCATATGTACTCGCTATGGGGTATTACGGAATGATGAGACCGGAGTGTATGAACATTATTTTTTCTGTATTGTTACTACCTTTTTAAGTTCGCGGGAAATTAGAAAAATATAATTATGCAAAATCAGCAAATGAAATAACTTAATACATCAATTTTTTTTTATTTTCTTCGTAGATTTCTTTTCTGATTTGTCACTAACAATAGGTGTCGGTCCGACCCCTATCGTTAATATTGTTTCATAAAAACATTTAATATGATTTATGGCAGAAATAAAAATTCTTAATGCCATTTCTGCTATTATATTCAATGGTGTACAAAATAAACGTGATTTGTGCTCGTCTTAACGCGCACTGCTTTAATAGAAAAAAGTAATATTGTTACAAAATATTACGACGTTTTTTATAAACATACTAGCGACCCGCTCACGGCTTTGCTTGTTTTTACTACATAATTGTTTATTACGCGCTACTGTAAGCGCGATGGGTTATATAGCGGGTCATGAGGTCGATTCCCACTTGAGGAAATGAAATATTACCCTTTCCTTGCTCTGGTGAAGAGACAAGGCGAGACGTTAAGCTCCGCCATGTCTCCTGGATTCGCAATGTCTCCTGGATTCGGCGGAAAGTCGGGAACGGTCTTAATGAAGTCCATTGTCTGAGCACTCGATTCCCAGGCTATGTCTGCCTACCCTACTATATGCGTGATACAGCGTGAACCTAGAAAATAAAAATACTAAAGAATGTTTCCTAAACATGTTTTAATCCTTAAAGCCCAAGATACCAGGGCCCCCAGACGTAGGTCTGGGGGCTGGTTCTTTTAGCAAAGCTGAAATTTTGAGGGCTATTAATTAGTCTTAGACAGAATGCATACTCTCTTACTTGAAAGTAGAGCCCTTTCAGAGGTAGCGCCACTATTTTGATAGGAACGATAAAATTGGTTGTCCCGCATATGAGCATTGAGGATGTTGTAGGGTTAAAATAAGAAATACTAAGAACATGACCACCTTATATAAAAAAGTATCTAAACTTTTTACATTATTTTTCATTCAAACACAAATAGAATAGGGTAGTAAATCACAAATGTGTCATAATTTTCCATGGCTAGTGGCGTCACTCGCCCTATTGCAAACAAACACCTGAGCCCTTACTTTTAGGGAGCTCTTACCTTTCGTCACGATAATGAGAAATATGAAAAAGAAATAGGTGGAGTTTTGAGTGTATAAGTGTACCTATTATATGTTTTTCACTTCAAATTCAAACATCAAAATACATTTAAGTATTATCCACTTAATAAATATTCCATATTCACCCAACACGCAATAGAAACTCAGAACGGAATATCTAAACACTAGGTTCCCTCTGCCTCTGTTGTGTGCGGGATAAAGCGTGAAGCTGTAGTTATTTTTGAAGTATTTTTTATATACGAGTTAGTTTACAGAAGGTAGCGGGAAATCTTGGGTTAACTTTCAAGAATATAGTATCGATGACACTGAAGGCGGATCACGTAAAAAGCATGATGACTTCCCGAGACCATTTATGCAGAGACTAATGACAGTGTAAAAAGCAAAAAGATATGCAGCAGAAAAAGAGTCTTTCTCTGGCTACCCTGCTTTAAGGATAAAGCGGGAAATATATTTTACATACAAATATTATTTAAGCTATCTTCAGCACATTGACAAAGAAATTCAATAACAATTTCTTCACGGCATCTACACCCAATAGCTAATACTTAAAAATGGCTGGAATGTGCAGTTTAAAACTTTTAAAGTGTAAAACTTAAGCTAGGAACTGTTAAGCCAAGAGTGAGTGCACACCAGTTACAATTTGCAGAAACGTTTCTCGCACCCGGCTTTTATCAAATTCATACATTGTACTTGGAATTGGACTAAGCGGTGTGAATTTCCTAGATTATTATGCTTTACTTGGCTATTACTTTAGAGAAGACATTTCTAACCAAATTGTTAGATATATATATATATATATATATATATATATATATATATATATTACCGTACTACAGTGCTTGTTTGTCTGAATGCAGTAATCTAAGGAACTGCCAATTTATAATTAAAAAAAATCTTTCATATATAGGGGAGGTCTATTTATGGATGAGGGCTATATTATATCACTTTATCTGTTAGTGAGTGATACAATGTTATCTCCGGATGCTTTGAATGTATCATCATGGGGTGAAGTCGTGAGTAAAATCTTCTCCCAGTTTCACGCTGTATTCCGTACATAGCAGGGTAGGTATACAAAGCCTAGTGTTAAGACACTCCGCTCTCCACTTTTCGTCACAAAATTTAATGCAAACTCTTTGTTTATTTTTTTGATTCATTATAAAAATCGCCACGCACTACCGATATGTTTTTACTAAGCTGAGTGCTGTCAACAAACTAGCTGCCAGATCGCGCTAAAAATTTGTATCAGAGGTCAGCACAGTGTTACCAACTTACAAAAAATGTATTTGAAAAATAGTTAAAGCGCGACTTTTAAATTGAAATTTTCGATACTTTATTGTCACAATGTATTTAAATATTTCCCCAAGTTTTCACTTGTGAGAAATTAATATTTTATATTTCAATGTTGCTTTGGTAACGAGGGAAAGCGCGGCGTTAAGTTCCCCCATTCACACGTAATGCCTCGAAATTTCGGCGGAAAGTGGCGAACCCTGTTATGCGCGGGATACCAACGTAAAGGTACCAGGTAAGAAAGAAAAACATATAGAAGACTTATGCTTCAAATATATATATAGAAGTCTTACAGTAGGTTACCTCCACCTACCCTGCCATGCAAAAAAGCGTGAAGGAGCTAAAATATATCGGCGACGGCGCAGCGACACAAAGGTGTGACTGTAACGCCACGGTTGTGGGTTCGATCTCCACTCGAGGAAATGAAATATTTATTTATGTTTATATTTCCTCTGGGGTTGAGGCAAAGCGTGACGTTGAGTACCCCCACTCAACTCGCAATACCTCCAGAATTCAGCAAAAAATGCAGAACGGATTATCTTTACACTAGGTTCCCTCTGCCTATCCTGCTGTGTGCGGGACACAGCGTGAAGCTGAAATATATAGTGAATTAGCACACGCATATTCCAACATGTCTTGTTCTCTCCGTCAAATTATTGTTACATAGTATTTACCGCTTAGCGTCATTCCAGTATTTTTTTCCGCGCTTAAAAACATCTTTTTAACATTAAATCTTCGCAAATTGCACAAGAAAGTAATTAAAAGTCAGTCGGAGTTGGGACAAAGAGCGCATTTGCTTTATAAAATATTTTGCTACTCTGTGCAAAACAAAATTAAATTTTAATCATATTATACCTTATGGTTGAGTTTATAATAAAAGATTATTTTTACTAAATATATCTATGGTTTTGGGTATGGTAGTTTAATTTTTATGGTATATTTGTAATTTACGTGAAATTTGGACACATGTTTATTTTCTTACTCTGGATATCCACTAAGAAGGGATTTTGAAAAATGTTTACCCTGAACGAATGGAATAGGGGTTGAAAATTAGTATGGAAAAAAATTAAAGCGGCACAGATTTTAAATACACTCTTAAAAATATTCCATTGAATATACATTTCGTGGTTAATTATAATTCACTCCCTAAGTGTCCAAATAAGGGGTTGCAACTTTGTAAGGAAAAATCTTTAAATTGCGTCCGCGGAGTAGGGATATATATGTAGACAGAGGGATCCTGGGAACCTACTGTAAAGATTTTTTTTTGCCGTATTCTAGAAACATTGCTTGTTAAGGGGAAACTCAATACCGCTCTTTGCCCTCGTTAACAAACCGAGGAAACGAAAATATTAAATATTTCAATTCCTCGAGTGAGAATCGAGCACACAACTGTGGGTGTGGTTTGAAGTGGTTTATTTTTTTTAATACCAGAAACCCAAACCCATCATCATATTAAAACTTATTTTAGAAGATAAGAACACCAAAATTTGAAAAGCTGCCTCTGTAGATGGTGTGTTCTAAACTTTCCTAAGCTTCTAGCTATTTCTATCTTAGACTAAATTGTGACATAACAAGTAGTTGCGTCTTGTCATTTACCAAAATACCCGTGTAAAGTGCTTCCATTCTAGTCTTTAGGTAATTTGTCGTGGTTAACTTCCGCTTTGAAGGTTAATTATATAGAGTTTAAAGTCTCCAAGTAATACTGTAAATACTTAGATAAATAAATAGAAATAGTATATAAAAAACTAAAGAACGTAGGGAACGTAGTGTTCTAACACTATGTTCCCTCTGCCTACTCTGCCGTGTGCGGGGTAAAACTTGAAGCTGATTTATTTTTATTTTTAAAATTAAGGAATTGTGGTTTCGATTCGAATTCGGTCTGACATAAATTTTATTTTATTTTCCTGATCTGGTAAAAAAAATCACGGGTTTAATACCAAAAGTCCTATTAAAATATAATAAATATGGAAAACTTATTTTTATCTCGCATATAGTAGGGTAGACTCAAGAAAAGAGTTCTAGCTCTACCTACTACGACACTCGACGCTCTCCTCTTTCCGCCTTCCGCCTGTTTAATAGCGGGATTCAATATCTTTGTCCATTCACTTTACGATTTTGTGTTACCAGTGCAGTAAAATGAATACAATTCATTCCCCCAAGTGGGAATTGAATCCAAAATCTGCGTATTATAGTCGAGAGCTTTCTTTTTATAGTGCGATAGTCTATTTTAGCGGTTATCTATCGATAAGCGCTAAAATGTCTTAATGGAATCGGAGTGCCTGAACACTAATGTCCCAGGTTCCCTCTACCTACCCTGCTATGTGCGGGATACAGCGTGAAGCTAGAAAATAAGATATTGAAAAATTTACTGCACGTAAACAGAGAAATTATACGATACATGTGATAAGAAAAGAAAAATGTGTGAAAACAAATAATAAAGGAAATCTTAATAAGAGGTTTTTCATAATTTTTTTTCTTTGAGAGTGAGATAAACATTTCAAAAGTCATAAACGTATAATGTCGGCGTGATAGCGACTCAAGTATTATTTTGTATGCAACACAAATTATTGCGGACAAAGCGGCGTTGGTGTTACGCTTTGTGGAAAATGTTTTTTATCTTTCTTCTTTATCTATTTTAAAGTCTCTTTACGAATTGTTATATTTTAGTCAAAAGTTTATTTTTAGTATATTTTATATATATTTCATATTTTTTTTAGTTCCACGCAGTATCCCGCATATACCAGGCTAGGTAGAGTTAACCTAGTCGTTAAACACGCACCACCCAATTATCAATGCATTACGTTTGTCTTTACAGAAGGACATAAGAGTATGAGTGAGAATCGATTCTATAAGCGTCACGTTAGGTCACATGCTATGCCACTGCGCCATAATGACCTCTATTTCAGTATGGCAATTTCTTTATTTTCTTCTTTTGGTTGCTCAAACATGCTATACCTCGCATATAGCAGCGTGATCTAAATACAGCGTAAATAAAAAAAAATACTATAGCTTTGTAATCTCCATGGGTAAAGCTACATATTTTCATACATAAATAACATGTAATGCATAAATCCTTCTCATCTAAGCGAAATTGCGGCTTTGAATAGTATTACCCAAAAAGAAACGTCCTTTTATTTATTTTTAGATAATTTGATATGACAAACCAAACAGAGGCCAGTCGTGGCGCTGGGGCACAAGGTGTGACTGTGAAACCGACTGGTTGTGGGTTGGATTCCCACTCGAGGAGATGAAATATTTATTTAAATTTATATTTTCATTTCTTCGCCCTGGCATCGAGGCAAAGCGCGGCGTTGAGTTCTGCCACTTAACACGCAATGCCTCCAGAATACGGCAGAAAGTGGAGAACGGAGTGTCTTAACATTAGGTTCCCTCTGCCTACCCTGCTGTGTGCGGGATGCAGCGTGAAGCAGATTTTTTTCTTAACACGTAATATGGGGACAACATTTTAATTATGAAGGTAGATATCTATCAACACAAAATACCTCCAGAATTCGGCAGAAAGTGGGTAACGGAAGTGTCTTAACACTAGGTTCCCAGGTTCCCTCTGCCCACCCTGCTAAGTTTGGGACACAGCGTGAAGCTGAAAAAGAAAGAGTTAATATGACCGAGCTTATAAATTTTACTCTATTATGCAAGATAAATCGTAAAGCTGAAAAATAAACAAAAATATAAACACAACTAAAATATGTCATATTTTATGAAAATATATCTAAGGGAGATTTTGTTTTATTGAAAAGGCTTACGTTTTAATTAAAAGAGCCAAAGCAGTATTTAACATCTTCATCATTTCTTGAAGAAACTTGTTTAGAAATTCAATCTATAGCTAAGTGCTTGCAATTTATTCTAAGAATATTTAAAACTACTATAAATATTTTCTTTTTTTTTCTAGCCCAATGACATATTATTTTCTTTTTTTTAATGTAAACTGTAAAATAATATTTCAGTAGTTTTATCAATGTATTCGATTGTCCTAATAAATCGCGTTAAACTTCATCAACATGATCATTTACTTAATGGGACTTCTTCAGTTTCAGAAGTTCATTTTATCAGAATTAGTTATCTTTGCCGGACTCAATAATCCTATTACACTCTTCATCTAATAGTGTTTTTCCAAAAATAAAAATAGTAATGGTTGCTTTACGTCTACTGTTAATACGATCCATCTGTAAAATTTTCTTCCCTCTCCCAGATCTAATATTTGCATTGTAAATATAATGTAAATAAGTACAAACATAAAATATAATATTTATTATATTTGCTTATATGCTTCTTAAGTTGTATCTCAATTTTTTTTTGAAAATGTTATGTATGTTAAGAAAAACATTAATGATTTTACCAAAATTGGTGATGTTCATACTAGAAATAAGTTTAAATCTAGTACACCTGTGACTCGATTGCTTCGAATCCGTAATTCTATGGGACAATGTGTATGCTTATAATAGGATCCCAGAAAACGTCAGAGAATTTTCTATATCATGATTTAAAAAAGAAGGGGAAAAGACGTTTGTGTGCGTTCAAGGTTATTACCAAATTAATGATTTCAAATTTTAAGAAAATTGATTTAAGCAAAAAGTCTCTCTGAGTTTCTTGCGCCGGTTCTTCCCAGGTCCGAGGCATTAACTTTAGTGAACTGGTGGTAGATTGTTTGACGTTCAAAAAATGAAGCATGTACCTTCTTATTTTAAATAAAAATATTTGAACTCTCTTTAGAATTATGCACAGTTGTGAAATCATTTTCAGTTATTGTTTTAAAGAGAGTAAATACTAAATTTAATATACAGTAAAATGAAATTGAATATGAATATTCAAAGTAAGAGGGAGTTGAATACGAAATTTTGTATTTTTACGCCAACCAACAATAACTGAAAATTCTTACGATTACGCTTTTAGCGATTGGATTTTGGACACTTAAATTGCATGCTTAAATATTTCTTTTAAGTAATACTAGTTATTGTACAGTAACCTACAAGAACGTATTCAGGCGGAACGTGACAATGACACTTTTTAGTGCATGCACCCGGTGTATATAAAAAACAATTAACTTAAATATAATCAATGATTTGACCATTTTTTTACTGATTGAATTTCACTACACAACACATAATATTTCTAAAATTAATTGGAAAGCTAGTAACGCTTACAAGCAATTGTTTGGCCAAGGCGGCGTTTATCAGGGCCATAACGTTAAGATCGATGCCTCTGGACTCGTGCATAACGGAACTAAGATTAGCTTTTATGACTTAACGGCTACTTTAACACCTATATGTACAGTACTTGAGTCCGGGTGAGTCAACCATAAAAAAATCATACCTCAAATAAGATTAATTAGATATTAATGTATGTAGTTAAATAAATAAACTAAATCAACGAGTTCGCTGGACATTTCAATTTTTAAGGGAATGTTCAGTCGGGATCGAGTCGTAAATCAAATGCAGTAAACATTCTCATTTACAATTTTTTATCGATTATTCAATTATCTCTTCTCAGGTATGATTAAAAACTTCGGCGTTACGGTCTAACGCGAGACACGCGTCAGACAGTCGAACTACTAGTTCTTGAGATTTTGTTAACCAAACAAACATTACATCCTTAGAATATTAACATAGTATAGATAGTGTATATGATACATAATATTTTTGTTAATAAATAAGTAAAATAAATAGAAAACTATTTACATTTATGCTAATGTACTTAAAGATCAGACAAGAAGATCACTTAAATTGTATTATATTCTAAACTTGAACATTCAGGTTGGCACTACGCCAACAGTATCAACAGGTCAGCACTGTTTTTATTATGATATCAACCTGTGTTTTGTTACGAAACTTCTCAAAGAAGTCGACAAAGATATTGATACCTTCATATTATAATGGAAAAAAGTCAAGAATATTATAAGTTTGTTATGTAATGTCGTGGACATTTGTAGGCCAGCCGTGGCGTAAGCACTAGAGATGGGTTCAATCCCCATTCAAGGAAATGAAAATTTTATTTTGCTCTTATATTAAGGCTATTATATTTAAGATTTTATCACAAATGTATAATTTTTAGATTTTTTCTAAGCTTACTACCTGTGTAGATAGTCGCCAAATTTTATAATTGTAGGTCAACTGCGTCATAAAATACTATATCCACTTTTTTGCGTTATAAACGGCTTTATCTTTTTTCCAGTGAATGTAGAAAACATTTTATTCCAGGAAATCATGATAGCCATAGATCTGAAGTATATGGTTTGAATTTCAACTCGATGTCTCTAAGCGTTTCTGAGATAAAAGTTCTTGACAGACAGATAGACAGACCGACAACACAGTAATCTTATAAGGGTTTTCTTATTTTC
>DWGR01001676.1:0-15391 GCA_018247715.1 Heliconius burneyi | reverse complement strand
ATCCCCACGCCTCCCTCTGACTCGGACTCCGAGGGGTCGGGGGATGAAGTCCCTGCTGGTATTTTATTTTTCGTTTTTTGTGTAAAAAATTTAGTGTCTAAGTGGGTTTTCAATTAGTGTAACTTAACATGTCTTAGTCCTCGTTGAGGAAAGGGTTCTTTATTTCGTGGTATTTTAGTCATGTTTTTAATTGTGTGTTGTGTAAAGTGAGCCTTTGAACAACAACTGTTTAATTTTAATTCATAATAATATTGACCTCATTAAATATATAAGGTTAGTTTTAATTAAAAATTATAAAATTAAAATTAGTATGTATTTTGTTCATGTTGACCTTATTAGGTTTTATAGTGTTTTAACTAAAGTGCTTAAATTGTTTTTATCTGTTTTTTAATTGTTTATAAATGTATGAAATGTTAATAACATGCATATCTATACAAGTAAAGATACAATAAAAGTTTCCGGCGGATAATTTAGGCTAGAACGAGAATTCTGTAAGACATAGAGGAGGTTAGAATCATCAATTTTGACCCAATAATATGGTACTTACTACTTTTATAATTTATATCTTATGATCCGGTGATTATATTTAATGATGTAACAATCAAAATACATCAGCAGACCATAGTGATGTACTAATAAATGTTTTCAAGCTTTACGTACTGTGTGTATGAAGGCTCTATTAATATATATACTCTATACTAACGTTACATCTGAAAAGCTTCTTTGGTTGAACACTTTAATCTAAAACAAGCCATAAAATTTCAAAATTGTGTGTTGTCCATTTATTAAGAAACGCTATAGGTTAAATTATACTGCGTTACGTAAATCGTTATTTTATGTACCGTATTTTTAATAGTATAAAAAAATAAACTAGTCACCGCCACACAACATGCGATGCATCCAGAAGTCGAAGGAAGTGGGGAATAGATCTTTAAAATAATCGACGAATAACTCGTAAGACCAAAGCGAAATGATATATTATAGCCAAATTATTAGAAATCTTTACATAAATTATAGCATGTATGTTATTCTGGTATACGAGTATATTACATTACTAGCTATATTACAGTAAAGTGTCATCTCAATCTTTTCAATAGCGTGAAAGTCGTAAAAATAACTATCCTCACAAACTCACGTTTATATTATTAGTATAATATAACAAAAAGTAATCTATACAATATTTAATCAGATCCGGAGACCTGGCAGCAGCGTGACGTGGTGCGGTGCGTGCGCTGGGTGTCCCGCAAGTTCCGCGTGGCGGCGCCGCGGAGACACCTGCTGCCTCCATCCGGACGTGGGCTGCTCGCGCTTTCCGAAGAGAGTTGGTTGCAGGTAGCTTATTTGTATAGAAATATGTACAGTTTAGTTGAAAGTGCGTGAGTAGCACAGCGTGTGATTCAATTTCCACTGGATGCATTTAATGGCTTTGGTAACGGGATAAAACCACTTACTCAACGTGTAATGTCTCGAAAATTCAGTGCACAATCTGCAAGGGGGTTTGTTAATACTGGATTCCATCCGTCTACTTTTTTCTTATAGTAAAGAAACCCTGTTATGGGTACACCGCCCGAGTGGCGATGCCGGCAGTTTATGTGGGATTCATGGACTGGCAGATATAGGCCATCCTTACTAACCACTAAACCTCACGGTGCCTGCTCCCCATAGGTTGGCTACGGAAGCCAAGGGATTCTTCCACAACCCCGGCGGCCCTTACTTACCATTCTATAACCGGGATACAACGTGAAGCTAAGAAATTCCCTTTGAACTTTGGATTTGAATTTATACAGTCGAGAAATGTAAAATTCCTTCTATATATCTTCTTCTTCTTTGTATATAAAATGACTTCGCTCTGAACTAGTAATCAGGACTATTAGTATCAAGATAGCTAAGAAGCATCAGCGTAATCTTATAGTGGCAGAAGTAGAGATTGAGCCTGAGTGATTTTAGTGAGAGTGGATAAAAAATATGAAGTCGTTTTAGAGAGTGGAGGGAATAATGTATGCGTTTACTGATTTCAAGAATGTTCGCAGCCCCGATTAATTGCTATCAATTATAAAACTAAATTTCTTGATGAATCAGATAACGGTGTTCTTGTCTCTTCTTTCTTGATGAGAGCTCACAATTATGATATCGCCTAAAAATGGGGGGAATGATTGACAATTCTTATTAATCACCATACAAAACAATAATAATCGTCAATTCTTTACGTAGTTCGTCGTTTCTTTAGTAAACTTAAGGCCAGTCGTGGCGCAGGGGCACAAGCCAGGTTGTGAGTTCGATTCCTACGCGCGAGTTCCGCCACTTATCACGCAATGCCTCCAGAATTCGGCGGAAAGGGGGGAGCGGAGTGTCTTGACATTAGTCTTCCTTTGCCTACCCTGCGCTGTACATGCGAAATACAGCGGGAAGCTGAAATAAAAATTCTTACTAAGCGTAATTTGATGTAAATGTGTAAATATTCATACAAAAAAATCACTCGCTGAATAGTCTCTTGTTCGGAAGGTTATTAATTTCACAGTCAGAAGTCGTGGGTCGTGTTGGTATTGTAACGGCAGAAGTTAAAGATAAGATTCGATATTTAACGTCATCTTTACAATCTCTTTAAGTTCTACTCAGCTTACAGCTAAGACCTAAGTTTTTTATTAATTTAAATAAATGTTTTAAAGGTGTGCGACAACGACAGGCAGGCGGCGCGCATCTTCCACGCGTACCTGCAGCACACACACGCTGCGGCGAAGGGCCGGCCTCCGCCCCCGCCGCTGCCGGAGCACGAGGCCGCCTCGTCTGCGCCAGAACGTGAGTGAATATCTCCTTAGTTATATTTTATATAGACTCTTTAATTATTAGTTTCACTAGAAATCACTTCTCCTACCGATCGCCGCGGGAAGGCAAAACTGTAAATTATATTGGATAGTCTTACAATTAAAAATGTGGAAAAATGATGAGTTTTTGTATTCTCGTGCATGAGATAATAACGAACGACGATTATCTTATGAATGAGACAAATCCAGTTTCATCTTTACCATAAGGGCACTGGGATGTTTTGACATATGCTACTGCACAAGACTCTGATCCAGTAGAGAAGTGAAATCTCTCTATCTCGATACATGTTTAATGTAAATATATAAATGCTTTATTTTTATTAATATAGTATTACAAATATAAGATAAACTTGTTATAATTGAACAAATTCGCATCAAGAAAGAAATAACTTTAACATTTACCATAAATTGAAAGCAGTCGTGAAGTTAAAAGTATTTTTTTGTGTAAGCTCTAGCTCTCGCTACAAATCCGTGCGCAAATATGCTAATTTTGACCTTTACTATACTGATAGGTTCTTCTCAATGCGACTAAAATTGAATTGACCATAATCTGCATATAAGTGACATTCTTAGTAGCATAATATTATAATGTTCGTGGCACCGGCGTTGAGTTCCGCCATTCGGCACTCAATGTCTCGTTGAGCGGCATGTGGGGAGCGATGAAGGGTGTCACTCTAGCTCGTCGTCCCCTCTGCCTGGGCTATATGAATGTGGGGTATACAGTGAGGGTGAAAAAAAAAACTATAATCTTAGTAAAAAAAAATCTGCCGATTATTATTAAAGGACCAAATTATTTCACAAAATAAAATAAGACTTTATGAATCGACAACTGGCGCCATCTATCGGCGCGGCACACAAGGAGGGACACGTTGAGTTTATGAATGGCGACGCCGCGCGCCGTCAGCGGTGACTCATGCGTCTCCGCGTAAACTCATTCATCTTTTCTTATACAATATAGCACTGAGTCAGGGATTTTCTCTGAAATCGCGAGAAACCTGCCCGTAGCTATGTAACAGCTTATCTGTAAGACGGATAAACCTATTTCGTAAGTTAATCTACAATTTTAATAATATTTTATATACTCGTATATAATTAAAGAACCATACCATACCAACTCGTATATTTTAAGTCTACGTTGTTAATTTTAATATAATGTAATTAATGTATCATGTAATGCTGTTAATAAAAAATATGTACTATTCTAGTGAACGTGTATTATATTAGTATTTATGCAGATCCCTTCTTCTTCTCTGAAGGTATTGCAATAGAAGTGGGTGTAGGGGCCACCGCGAGCCCTACTGCCAAGTCGGGCTTATTAGTTACTTTGTTTTTCATTTCCTCGCTATTGTAAGATAATGCGCTGTTTTTAGCCGACTTCTATAAGAAAATGAGTATGATGATATGATGACTTTAATAATAAGAATTCTATTATTTTTTTTATGTTTGTTACCTCAGAACTGTTGACTGGGTGAACCGATTCTGACAGTGCTTACCGAGTGGTCCCATTTCTTATGGGACATTCTTTAAAAATGGTATCTATGAGAATACCACATAAGTCTTTAATTTGCGTTCGGTATGTGCGCGACAAATGGGCGAATAACTCAATGTCGCGTCGACCAATTTCGATGGTTCTTTTTTTTATTTGAAAGGAAACACTTCAAGGATCGTTTGGTGAAAGTTTGATTAGGTTCTGATAATGGGGTCCCGTTGAAATTGAGCAAGTTTTTTTGGTAAAAATTATAATGATAATTACAAGGAAAAACATTGTTAAAATTGGTGTCAGAAGTGAGCCTCCTCATCATTGCATTTCTGTTTCTAAACCAACTTCAAAGAATGGACAGGTTCAAAAAAGAAACTTAAAAAAAAAATTAAGAGGATTTTAACGTCTACCCATCGTATTAAAGCTTGTAACAATTTATTAAAATCTCATAAAAACAAGTGTTCATAAGTATTGTAGAATAAATCGGCTAATCAGAGTGTGTGGAGGAGGAGGAGGAGGAGGAGGAGGAGGAGGAGGAGGAGGAGACCTTGGACGGCGGTTAGAGCGTTGCTCCCGACCCTGTGTTGAGTGCACTTACCGTCATGTGCAGGATTTTTGTTTTATTTTGTAACAATTTCATCAATAGATAGAAGCCATTTAGATTGATTTAAATTATAATAATATAATTATGATAATAAATATGCTATGATTATTTCAAAATCAACAAAACAAAATTTAAATTAAGAACAAGTTTATATATTTTGTTAAAAAAATATTTTTTTGTAAAAATACGTAACTTTGTGTTAAATTAAAATATATTTTTTTACTCTTTCATTCAATTGGTAGTTTTAGATTTTTCTTTTCTTTTAATAACAGAACCAAACATATGAGAGGTAGCCGAGGCGACTTTTCCTTAAACTATATAAACTCTTTTGTGATAATCAAAGAGCGTAAATTGAAATGTTCACTGCCCTCTTCAGATGTAATATCTTTCGCGTAATGTTCCTCATCAGCATCACTATCACTGCGGAGCTCCCGACCCTCAGTAGTGTTGATAAATGATCCTGGAACTAGCTTTACTTTTGCTCACTCTTATCTTAGATGGTCTATGAAGGGCGTTCACCCCTTGAATACAGCGAGTGTGTAAATAAGTGCAATAACAAATTGTAATGTATGAAATGTATCGATATTTAGTAGGTATTAGCTAGAACATTTTTAGCTTCCTTATCCGTCACATTACAGTGTAGGCAGAGGGAACCTAGGAACTTTAGTGTTAAAACACTCCGCTCCTATTAAGACACTCCTGTTCCGCACTTTCCGCCGAATCCTGGAGGCATCGCGCGAAGTGACGGATCTCAACCCCGAGCTCGGCACCAGACTCAGGAAATAAACGTATTAATAATGTTTGCATTATTAGTATTTTTGTATTGTTTTGATGTTAGGCAGACAACTTTCTCAATTGAAAAGTTTTAAGCTCGAGGTAAATAATGATTAGTAGAAAATATATATATATAGTTATAATTTATTTATTTATCTTTGAAAATAGAAATCGTTAGAATAAGTCGAGTTGTCGCAGCATTGTTCCGGTCTTAACCAAAATGAGATTACAATTTTATCAGTAATAAAATATGGGTCGTCGTTGCCAGATTTGTTCTAGATAAAAAGCGAGATTTGTGAAAATTTTAAGTAAAAAAACGGGACTCCTAAAGTAAGGATTTAATTTGCTATCTATTCATTTATTAATGTTTTAAATAAATATTTTTTTTATCACTCAGCTTAAGCAGTATTATTGTTTCGGTTTATATCTAAGGCAGTGAAGTCTTCAAAATAATTGTCCGTAACGTCTTTGAATTTATTAGTAACCAATGAAAATTTTAAAGTAATAAAAAATATTTTTTACAATACGTGGAATAATCCGTGAAAAGCGGGACAATGTCCATCCCGATCGGGACATTTGATTTTAGGTTTAAATCGAGTCATCTGGCGACGCCGGTACGGGTATACCTGGGACAAACAAACGAATTAAGATCGTGACGAACATTTCAAAAGAAATTGTAATAATTTCATATGAACTATTGAGATACGTGAAACACTGAGTGAATCACAAGAGCCGGCCCCCGCCAAGAATGCTCTCCCGCGACCAACATTCCCGCTATGTATCATTGACACACGATTTTCCTGAACTTAAGATGCTTTTACATTAAAAATGTAGTATTCCTTGTTTTACTCGTAGTTTCACGCATCTCTCATAACAGGGTGAGAGCTAAAATATTCCGCTCCCATTGGCATTCTCTTAATAATTATCCACCTCTCGCCGCCAGCAACGTTTAGAGCATTGTCGGATATTGAATCATGTGTGTTCTCAACGGTCGGGGCGGCCTACTTGCTATTACAGCCCTCAATACTTTTTGAAATAAATTATTCACGTGGTTTAAAAACTTTCTTTCCTTAATTATCAAGGAATTAATTTGTGACCGATGACAAAGTAAATAATAAGTATTATAGGGCAGTTCATTATACCTACTTGCAGTAACACTGACACAGTAAGTAATTAAACATCAGTACTCACTCATGTATACTAACGGATACAGCTATGTTTAGATGCGTATAAAAATAGAAATTGTACACAGTCCGTCGGTACAGCTTCATACTCTTACGTAACTTAACGTCATTGATTGTTCATATGATTGCAGCTAACCGCAATATGGTTACAAAGTCAAATAATAATAAGAAGTTACATGATACATACATAGATTAGCTAAAGCTGGCACGCTCGGAACGCCTGACAAGAGGCGCCGCAACAAACTCAGCAATATTTGGTCACCCAATGTGCAGACACTCCTTTACCCTCATCTTGGTGTGCGGAAGTGACTCAGTGTGTACTAGGAAACGTGATTCACAGTTCCGGATGAGCACAGTAGATCGCGACTGAGCGATCACGCCTTATTCCTTAGACTATAAGGACTACATTACACCCGATAGTAAATATTTCGGATAATTGGAATGAATAAGCGGTTAAAAAGTTGGCGCCGCAAGTCGGTTACTACAAAAACTTCGTGGGAGAGCGGCGCCCGTGTGTCATCTTGTTTTGTGCTGTGCGTGATGGTAGTCATCGGTCAGAGACGCTGTGGTCGGAATATACGTTCCGACGATTGTATTAATAGTTATAACAGATTATCGGCAGCCTTGTCTAACTTGGCAAGATCAGTTCTATTAAATGTTCTACTTTATATGTAGATAGTATAAGGAACACGTTGCAATGCTGAGTTTTTCTTAAATTTAGGGCAAGGACAAGGGTAAGGGTAGATTTAGGGTAATTATAACCTAATGAAATTGTCTCTAAATGGCTAGAAATTGGAGGAACAAGTATCTACTAAACGTGACAACTCACTAATTACGACCAAAAAAGCAGTAGTTTTGTAAAACACGTTTGTAGTGTTCTGAGCTCGAAGTCAACGATGTTGAACTTTAAACGCGTTACGTATAACTTAGTACTTCGTTGTATTTTCCTGTTAAGCGAGGCTCACATCTGTTGGCCGACAACAAGCAATATAAATAACACCAACCCGGCTATTGGTGAGCGCGCACGGACGCCACTCCCATCACCCATCACCCATGACCTTCTGCCGAGGATACCAAATGTCACACTAAATAAAAACCATTCATTTATTTTGTTTGACTATGTAGGTCAAAGCGGACTCGTAAAAACATTTTTTCCCGACTTCAACACAATACTACTTTAGCTGTCATTTGCGTTTTGTTACGGAAACGCGTTCGAATGGGATAAAATCCTATGTCCGTCTCTTGGTTCTAAGCTATTTCACCACTAATTTTCAGCCAAATCGGTTTAGCCGTTCTCGAGTTATAAATAGTGTAACTAACACAACTTTCTTTTATATATATAGATAGAGTTCTGTTACTACACAATAGTACTACGTTCAAGCAGAGAGAACTCAGTGTAAACACACTTCACTCTCCGCCTAAATTCGTGACTAAATCATGACAGTAGTAAAGTTAACGTTGCGAGGCAATAAAAAAACTCATTGCCTCGAGCTGGAATCGAACCTACAGTCATCACGTTCACAGTCAGTTAATACAACACTGCACCGCGATAGCCTTAACAAAGATATGCATACGAGTATAACACATATTTCATGAATGAATTGTTAAAATTTCACGTTGTGTGACTGACTTCACCCGTTCGCTCGCAGCTCGCCTTTTTTACTTATCTCGTAATAAAACGAAGTTAAAAAGTCGATTACTATAATGTGATCAAACAAACCCTTATTGTGATGTAAAGCACGGTTTTCCACGAATCTGCTATGGGACATTATGAATTCTATAAATTGGCGCCACAGCGTCACCTAATGATAATAACACAACAACAACACTTCACCTTCACGCTTTATGTCTTCCGGGGTAGTCAGAGACAACGGAGCGCCAAACGCTACGGTCTCTACGTACCTCTTTCGCCTCGTCCACTGTCATCAACCTCTTCCTCCTGCTTTTTACGTGACCTTCTTCCAGTATCTTTGATACTGTGTTTTCGAAGGTCAACCGAGGTTACCCTCTATCGATGTGCCCAACACAGCTGAACACGTCCTTCTTTATTCTCACCGTGACATCCTCGCTAGTACTTGCCATTCTGTGTATCTCTTCATTGCGGATTCGATCAGCTAAGCTGACTCCGCATATCCTCCGAAGAGTTCGCATCTCCACGCCATTCATTATTCTTTCATTTTTGTTCTGTAATATCCACGTTTCGGGGCCGTATAACAGCGTCGGTATCAAAACTGCATTGTGTACTTCCAATCGTGCAGCCGTGCTGACGTTTCGCCGTCTCATCAATGCAGCTAAGGCTCCGTTAACCCTATTACCGGCAGCAATACGCCTTTCCACATCCATCTCGTATGTTTTATCTCTACTGAACATATTTTCCAAGTATAGCACTTCATTCACTTGTTCTAATAATTATTATTGCATTCCGTCCTCTCTTCATTTCTTTCGAATACCGCATTCAAGACCAAGACCATTATTTTCACACCTTTCTTTCAGAGTGGTGATCAATGCCTGCAACTCGCGCTCTGATGATGCAATGAGCACTGCATCGTCTGCGTACAGCAGGCAGTTCAAACTCAAGTCACCTATTTTCACTCCCATATCACCTTGTTTCTGTCCTTAAGTACAATAAATATCCTAATAATGACATGTTGGTATTATTCATTAATGCCCACTTAACTTAACTAGTAGTAGTTGACTTATATTTTCATTTCTTCGCTCTAGGAACAAGACAAAGCGTGGCGTTGAATTCTGCCACTCATCATCAATACCTCAAAAATTCGGGGGTAAGTGGCTAAAGGCGTATCTTAGCACTAGTTTCCTTCTGCTTTCCTCGCTAGGCGGGATAAAGCGTGAAGCAAAGAAAATTATTGATTAACTAAAAATTAGTTAATTAAATTTACACCAAAAAAAAATCTTAAAAAAGTTTATGAAAACCACAAACACCACACCATTATGTTTCAATCGCAGACTAAAACAATAGTTATAATGTAGTCACATTCATGTAAAATAGTGCATTCATGCAATATAAATTGCACTGATTTAATTATCAATTGTATTGAAGACTTTAAGAATATTCCTATAATTAAATTGCACACACTACAGCATAGTACGTCGTAAACTCAAATACCATCCACATCCGATGGACACGTGGCACTCCACTACTGCGCGGTTTCGTAGGAACTTCCTTCCACGCGCCACGCAACTGTGGAATGGCCTACCTGTGGTAGTGTTCCCAGGTAGAAGTGATTAGGATACCTTCAAAAGTGCGTCTCTCTCCAACTCAAAGGCTGGCAAAGCACGTCTGGTATACACGGAGTCGTTGGCGGCGGTGATCACTTACCATCCAGTGATCCGTACGCGACCTTACTATATTTTTTCCATAAAAAACCAGTCGGACTCGTCCAGCGAGGGTTTCGTACCAATATAGTATATCAATAGGATGTAACAGATGGTAGATCAACGGGATTTACGCTGTACAACTTTTAAAAGTTGACACTTTTAAAACTAAACTTTGCAATTATGATCATGTATTGTGAGTCATTTAATATTTTTTTTTCTATGAAATTTTACTTTTCGGTATTTTAAATAGAGTCGGCTGCCGTCGAGTGAACCGCTACGGAGTTGTCGTTTTCACAGCATATTATAATTCTAACAGCCGATGTGCTTTATAGACGTTCCATTATTTTCTCAGTTATTTGTTAATATTATTGTTATTATTGCGTTTTCTTCTATATGTATGTTTGTGGTTGACTTTTCTGTAAACTGTGTCGTGTTTTACTATTTGTGTTCAAACTATGTGCACATTTAAAGAGGTGTTGAACATACTCGTAGTTAACCGTGAAAAGTCATTTTATTATTTACCAACACTACAGATATTTAAATATATGACAAATATCGATAAAAGAACAACAAGTATTTGGAAATAAATGCACATTACATTAATTATGTGATTTCGTCAAGTTTATAAGAAATGATTTGGAGTTGACTGCGCAATAACGTTGATCTCACTTGACACGGGGGCGCGCACGTGGGGGTGAAGAGCTTGAAGGTTCGCGTTCTTCGACAATTTTGCCCCTACTACGAAAACTCATTTTTAATTTTATATTTAATTCAATTGCAATAAATTCAAATTCAAAATATTCTTTATTCAAATAGATAAGCAGTTTTGAACCGTCATGCTGTCCTGCATGGCATTCAAGATACATGATAATGAAAGTGTATATTCCTTTAAATACTCTATAACCACAATTTACCAATTTTTTAAATATATTTATTATGTTATATGAATGTCTCTAAATGGAAATATTTTACAATTAAAATGTATCAATACACACTACTTCGACCATCAGTACCTACAAAAGCACGAGCAGTGCAAGTAATGTAAGTATAGTAACTGACCACTCCACTGCGGCGGCGCTGACAATAATGTTGTAAATGATAAGCAGTTTATAGTCGCATATCTTCATTACATCATATTTGTAAATAAATGTATTTTAGTATCTGTATTTGATTATCTTTTTGTAAAATCGACACAAGACAATAAGTAAGGGCGTCGCAGGCTCACGACCTCGGCGGGTCTCGCAGCGGGTGAGCATTAGCAAGTCAATGCGGATCAGCTCGGTCTCATAACCGAGGTTCAGGGCACGCGCCTCCTCGCCTCCTGGCCTTCCCGCAGAGTGTACACGCTCCATCAAGCTTACTGAGATTACGTCACATTCAGGATATTTTAATAGGTACTTACATATCTTAATTATGGACATACAGCTTATTAATATTTTAACTTAATTTAAATACTCGTGCTATCGGCGCGCAGTGGGACAGCAAGCATTATTATGGGACCCACAAAGGGGAATGGTTATAATATTTGAGAAGAAATATGTGAAAAGTGGTTGTGATTTTGATTACCACACCTCAGGAAAATTATATTTCATTATTTATCCGCCTTGATAATAGTGCAAAGGAAAGTGGAGGAAGAAGTGAAATCAGTTATCCTTTAGGATACAGCTTACTGTTACTGAACTGTATATCGCACATAGTGGGGTAGGAAGATGGAGTCTGGGAACCACAGTTAACGCTACGTTCCCATTAAGACTCTTCCGGTCACGATTCATCGACGTCACAGACTCGTCCACTGTGAGTTGCGTACCAGTTTCATGACTGTAGGTATAACAACTTATGAAAGTTAACAAACTTAAGTTTGCACTTATTATGTATGAAATATCTATGAATTTTCACTTTTCGGATTTTTTTTCTTTAGTTATATAGTAAGTTCTCACTTCTTATTTTTTTACTTTTAGACGTACAGATCTATAAAAATAATATTTTAACATAAGGTTGCAAGTCTAGAGGTAGGCGTGTAGACTCATTTTGTAAAGATTGTTAATTTTTCTTATTCAATCATCTGATTTCTTCACAATTTTTTTTTATGGTAAAAGCATGGCAAACGAGCGTACGGGTCACCTGATAGTAAGTGATCACCGCCGCCCACGACACCGCGTAACACCAGAGGAGCTACTGGTGCGTTACCAGCTATATTTTTAATCTTAAAATACGTTAACATATTTGTCTCTAATAGAGAATGATGTAACAAATTTTATTTGTATAGTTGAGTGCGTATATGATGCACTGTGCCACCGTTAGATGTACCCGTCGTCTGATATTGTAGTCATGTGTCATGTGTACTCAGGCAGAGATGACCATTGTGTGGGTGTGTTGGTTAGCTTCAACTATCAACGATAATAATAGTAGATATACATATTTATTTATTACTAAACTTTGCTTGCAAATTGCACATGACATTCTACGTGCTCTCTTATAAAATGGATTATCCATCCCACTTTTTTCAATTCGACCCAGTAATTGCTGAGATCAGAGCTTTCAACCCCACATATTCTTTACTTTTATAATATAAGTAAAAACAAAGCTTCACGCACACAGCAGGATAGGCAGAGGGAACCTAGTGGCGGGAGTCGACGCCGGGCTTTTGTCCTGGTTCCAGAGCATATATTAATAAATAACAATTAATTCCCTGATTGTAGATACACGTTACAGTTATTTTGATATCAGAGAATAATGCGCTTAATAAAGCTGCATAGCTTGCAAGTTTCAAACCGGCGGAGTCCTCTATGATTTAGGTAGACACTCTTCACGACATTACAAGCTGTCTTTAGCTTTAATTATCCTCTTGGTTAGTCGTAAAGACCACATATGTACTGCCATTACACAACTAGGCGTTGGGCGGAGCAGGCGTTGCTCCGCGTGAGAACTGAGAACAGACTTTCACATTCTCGTACGCTGATTCATATGGAATCCGGACCCGGCTGCCGATGATGCTCTTTGTTATTTCAGGATTATAATGACTACTTGCTACGCTTGCAACTTCGTCTGAGCGGAAAAATAAATATGAAGCGTTCTATAAAATTGTAATTCGTCCCGTCAATATTCCCTAGAGCCTCCATATTTGAAGTTTATCAAAACACAGCTCGCGAATTTGTTACTTCTTTGCCTGCAAATCTTGAAACTCCATGTTTTTAATCAGCACCAATCAGTATAGAATACAATTAATATTAACTGCAAAATAATATTTTTTATTATAGTGTATAGATAATATGTATACATTTAAAACATTTATTATAAAATAAAACAATTACTTTTTTTGTCAAACAGACCAATTGAAATTGATATAATTTTTTTAACACTCGTAGAAAGTTGCCGATAAATCACTTAAGTCGTTTTTGCAATTAACAAGCACAAACATGCAGATAAATAGATAAAAATGTTATTCTTCTTTCGAACATGAGATTAGTGCTGTTAGCCCTATTGGCTTTTACAGTGACACAGGTTGGGTAGGGAAGAGGGTACTCAGTCCCTGAAGAAAGACAAGCACTGTCTGCCTGTCAGGAAGTGGATGACTGTAAGGGCGCCCCCTGTGGGACTCGTTCCTCGGTTTGCGGCCGTCGAATGGACTGGGATTTCACCTATGCTAAGCAAACCAGCCGCAACATGAAGCCGCGACTGGGGACAAATTAGACTAATCTAAGGGAGCTAACGCTCCCTAACCGCTGGTCCCGAGCGCGCTGAGACACGACCGAGCCGTTGAATAAACTGGACTTCGTCGTTGATTCCGTCGACGACGGTGCTTGTATCGTGTGTGAGTAGTGTGTTTCCTACCTACATACGGGGCATTCGCAATAGTGATGGCGTCATCGGAGTCTAAAACGACGCTACGCGGGCGTCTACGTCTAGGGAGCGAGATAGGGGTGTAATCACACGCATTAACAATGAGGGGATTCGCGTGCGAGCCTGCGCGCTCAAAGTAGCGCTTCGCCAAGTGTTTGCAGTGCTCGTGAATCGTTTCCAGTTCAGTCTATGTAGGTCGACGTTACGCATGAAACAGGGACAACCTGATGTGATACGTAAGAATCTATTTTGTACCTTTTGCATGGGATCTACCTTGGTGTGCGCGAACGCTACACAAGCATAGGAGAGGACGGGTTTTATGCAAGTTTTGTAGTGTCAGCTTATTTCTAAGTGATATTTTACTACGCTTGTTTATGAGATGATATAATCTATTGAGAATGAATTTAGCTTTATTGCAAACTTTCGTGACGTGGGGTTTGAAGAAGAGTCTAAAGTGACATCTAAATATTTGACCTCTGTTTCCCAGGGAATGACTTTATCTAATAGTTAGATGGTAGAGACGTGCTCTGGACAAGTGCGAGGGAAGAGTATCGCTTTACTCTTCTCTGAATTTACCTCGATTCTCCATTGATGGAACCACACACCGAGTGCGCGGGTGGCAAAATTTTACAAAATATTATTTTGGGTCCAATGACTTTCATAAAATAAACTCAGGTCTATTTCAAGCTACTAAGTCTTTTCGATTAAAACATTTATGCATCGTTTTTGATGCATTTTGTATGCACTACTCCGCGTAATCAAAACTTTATAAAATATTAGCAGCTCGCCAGCAATACTGTTCATTCATTTAATAAACAGAATTGACTGACAGTCATATGTGTTGATGTCAATGACTAATTTAATTTACTCGTTTAAAAACAGCCAGATGTTAAATTATTTGTTAAATTAATAATTTTTTGTAAAATAACTGTAATGATTGCATATTAACATACAAAAAATATCGAATAATCCAAAATAATGAATTGAAGTATAAGTATAGATATTTGCAGGCAAAGTCATGCCTTGAGTTTATTTAAATAACGATAACTTTTTTGATGAACCGATTTTGATGAAACAAACTTAAGATGTTGAGTTAAAACTAAGCAATTGGTGATAGTTTTAAGTAAAACGGTACAGACAAAATATTTTTACTGTTATGTTATACAGAGTGGAATTGAACGCACCACTTTAAATGAAACCACAGTTTTAACTACTCTATACAAGCCTAATATAATTCAGAAAAAAAATAATTCCCAAAAATGAAAAAGTTATTTTTTCAAACAAAATAAATAATAAAATAATCGTTTAAAAAAACACCATTTGTAAAGTGTAATATTATCACTCACAC
>DWGR01001675.1:0-15391 GCA_018247715.1 Heliconius burneyi | reverse complement strand
TGGTCTATGAATCTTTAGTTTTTATAGAAAATTTTTAATATTTGTTACGTCATGAGAAACTTTTATGCTTATAAAAACAAGTAAATAATATACATCGATACAATGAAGGCTAAAGGGAGAAATTAATATCAATCGTTACCTATGAATAAGCATATATGAGTTAAGTAATTGATTCATTATTAGTTTTATTTCGTTATACCCGAAGGTAAAACAGGTATAAATCAGAAATAGTAGTTGTAAAAAATCAAGGCTAATATTAATATCTCCTCTCTTCTTCCTAAAGAAAGCGAACGGTCTAATTTTATAAAAAATAATAATAATTTCAAATATAACTTCTCAAATTACTAGAAGTTAATCCATAAAAATAAATAGTTGTCTATGGTTCTTATTTTCCTTGAATATTATTGGTAGCATTAGTTATTACAGGATTTTAATTGGTTCTTGTAAGTTTTATGTTTTGATTTGCCAATGAATAATGAGATTGTAAATGGAAACAAGCCATGTGCTGAGTGCTAACATGGCGAATTTTCTTGGTCATCAACATCATTATTAACAAATCGTTTCACTATTGTGCATTTGTTATGGGACTGGCATTTGACGTATTGTATTTTTCACTTTTTGATCAATTTTCACTCTCCGCTACATCTTAGCATTACATTGGAGCAAAATGAGTGTTGACGCGTATGGCCCTAGTTCTCAAACGCTCACATTCTTGGACACTGAAGAAGCGGATCTAATCGGTGCTGATACTCAAGGCTCTGAATTTGAATTCACTGATTTCACACTTCCATCCCAAAGCCAAACTCAAGCATCTCAACACGATCATGGCTTACCAACATCCAACCAAGTGAGTGACTTTTACAGACAATAATAGTAATCTCCAATTGTATAACCTAATTAGAAACTAGGGCTTGCACAGTTATTTATATGATTATATTACAGGTAAATGGGCTAGGACGGACGGAACTAAATTCTAAAGTATCAAGTGTAGCCAATGCTATTGCTGAATTGCAATTTGAAGAAGAAGATGAAGCATTATATAGTAGTAAAGATCTACCAGAACATGCATGCAAGTATTGTGGCATACACGATCCTGCCACTGTGGTTATGTGCAATATATGTAATAAGTGGTGAGTACACTTTGTTTTCTTCTATAACCTTGTCATTTCTTTAGTAAATATAAGTATGACACTCTACATAATAATAAATAAAAATATGTCATCTAATGAGAATGGCATATTGCCATATATTATATTGCTATATGATTTGATGTGTTGTTTAGACTATTAAGCGTTCAAATTCCTTTGAAAATTTGAAATCAACACTAATATATAATATTATAATATTTTTTTACATTGTGTGTAGTTTGCTGCTATCATGACCTTGACTATAATCACAGTGGTTGGGGGCTTAAAACATGCTCACAGGACTGAATGATTTTCACTTGCCAGCCCTGCTAAAGCAAGTGACATAATGATAAATCAATTTCACTGTACTAACAGTGGTTGAATGTAATCAAATCACAACTCAAATTCATTATAAATTTTGAATCATGTATATAGCAACCTCTATTCCAAGCAATATTTGGAAAATTAAAAACTTTTGCTAAAAACTCCTGTTCCTTAAATATAATTAGACCATAATGGAGATGTGTAGTTTGGTGCTAGTAAATTAAATAACTATTTAATTAGGTAAAAATAGTTATAGTTTGAGGCCAGTTGTGGCAGAGGGGCATAGAATGGGGCTGCGTAAATGGGGAATGGAGTGTCTTAACACTAGGTTCCCTCTGCCTTTAATTTTTTTTAGTAGTATTGACAAGTCCAACTTGAAGACATTATGGTATTATCTATAATTCTATATTATTATTTCTTTTTTGTCAGGTTTTGTAATGGGCGTGGCAACACATCAGGTTCTCATATAATCAATCATCTGGTTAGAGCTAAACATAAAGAAGCAGCTCTACACAGAGATGGACCTCTAGGAGAGACTTTGCTGGAATGCTATTCCTGTGGTGCTAGAAATGTTTTTGTGTTAGGTTTTATACCGGCCAAAGCAGACTCTGTTGTTGTTTTACTTTGTCGGTAATGTATTTTTTTTAGTTCCAATCAACTATTTATAAAATTATAAATTCAAATAATTTTATTCAAAATTAGAAGGCTTAATTTTTTGATCGTCAAAAAACAATCTACAACCAGTTCACTAAAGTTAATGCCTCAGACCTGAGAAGAACTGGCAAAAGAAACTCAGCGGGACTTTTTTTTTTAAGTTAATGTTATACAATATTTAATTATTTATGATAGATAAGGTATCAACCTATGAAACAGACTGGAGCAAGCATTTCGTTTCCAAATTTAATATGGATATAAAAATAATATTCTATTATATACATAAATAATATTCTATTATATATGATTAGTATTCATTGCATATATCAATAGTAATATAATTTATATTGGCTTAGATAACTAAACAATTTGTTGCAATTCCTAAAAATAAATAATAACAAAATATGTTCTGCATGTAGTGTAAAATTCGGTGGAGAATAGCATCATGTTCTGTACATTCAACTTGAATTTGAGATATTGTATTTTGATAGATGAAACTGAATGTAGGAACACTTCATTATTGCCAGAACAGAAAATGAAAACAATTTTATAACAATTGATTCTTACTTAAGGAATAAGTGAGAATCAAACCTGTGACCGTTGTGTTCAAAATTTGATACTGCCACAATGGCCTTATATTTTTCGTACGTTTTTATTTTAATACTTATTCTTAATGGATTTCAAAATGTAAAAGTTTACATACTTAATTTTTTGTTTCCAAATATTTGTTTTGTTAATATATTCTAGTACTAATAGACTATATATTTACAGGCAGCCATGCGCAGCTCAAAGTTCTCTAAAGGACATGAACTGGGATCAAGAACAATGGAAACCATTGATTTGTAAGTTTTTCATGTATCTTTCATATTTTATTTTATATATGTATATAAAGATAAATTAAGTCTTTTTGTTTTTTATTTGTGAAATTTTTACTACTATTTTAAAACTGTTTACTTTAAAAATAAAAACTAATTGTAGATCATGTTTTATTTTTGTTTTTATGCAAAAAAAACCATAAATAGGAAAATAGTATGCTAGTAAATTACAAATTTTTAACTTGATGTTTTCTGTAATTAATGCAGCTGATCGTGCATTTTTATCGTGGTTGGTGAAAGTACCATCGGAAGCAGAGCAAATGCGGGCGCGACAAGTAAGTAAATATGCTATAAAAATAATAAAGCCATTATGACTGCAGACTTTAGGCCAAATTCAGACTACAAAAATAATCGTTGTGGGTTCGATCCTCATTTAAGGGACTTGATAAAGAATATTTTTTTTAATAAATTTGGTTTATTGTATTACAGGTGACACCACAACAGATTGGTCGGCTAGAAGAGCTGTGGCGTGATAACGTGGATGCTACTTTCCAAGACCTTGAGAAACCTGGAGTGGATGAAGAGCCACATCAAGTTTTATTAAGGTTATTTAAATAACATAATGTTTTGTTAGCATGAGCCTGTAACCCGCATATAGCAGAGTAGGCTTTGGCATCAAATTTTAATATACCAATTTTGTTATCTTTCGTTACTAGAGCAAGGCAAATGAAAATAATTCTCCTGAGTGGGAATCAACCACAACCTAGTTATTATGTTGATACTTGTGGGTGACCATTGCCAACAATTTTTTCCTTATTTGAAATATGCTATATATTTTATGAATGCATGTTACAACATATTTACTTAACTTTGTATAAATCATTTGTTTTTCTATTATAGATATGAAGATGGTTACCAATACCAAAATATATTTGGTCCGCTCGTAAAACTAGAGGCTGATTACGACAAGCGTTTGAAGGAGTCACAAACTCAAGAAGGCATAGAAGTGCGTTGGGATGTGGGACTGAATAAAAAAACCATTGCATATTTTACTCTTGCCAAAACTGATAGCGATATGAAGCTTATGCATGGAGATGAATTGAGATTAAGGTTATTATATAAATATTCTTGTTTATTATACTTAAGATATGATCATTTTATTTAAGCAACAACTTATACTACACTTGTTTTAGTATACTGTATCATATAGGGCCATGGATCTAGAGTAGTGTAAATGCATCCTAATGCCACATTAATAGATGGCAGGACCCTGTTAGTAGTGCACCATGCACTAGAAGTAAGATGGTGTAATCAGCATTTTATATAATTACTCAAATAATTTAATTTGGTCTCTAAAACTTACCATTAATTTAAATGTCAGTGTTTTTTCATGAACTTAATTAAAATCAAACTAATATTTATTTACATTCGATTATGAGCCCTATTGGTCATTTTAGCTGTGGGCAATCATTGCCCTTTCTAAAGTATTATATTAAATCTAAGTAATTTTATAAAACTTGTGGTAGTTTTAATTATTCATAGTGCAGAGGCACAAGCATATAACTAAAAGCAGCAGGTTGTAAGTTTGATTTGCACTCTAGGAAATTAAATGTTCAATATTTTCACTTTCTCTCTATGATAACAAGGTAAAGCGCGGTGTCGAGTTCTCACCACTCAACAAGCCAATGAAAGAAGTTGTTTAGAGTTGTTAAATATAAATTATTTTCAAAAATCTAAGTGGCAAGATTTTTACGTTTTATATTTAAGATACAATATATTTGAAATTATTAAGTGGGGTAATATCTATGTTTTTCCTTATATATATATTATTAAATACAGATACGTGGGAGAACTCCACAAAGCTTGGTCGGGTGTTGGTCACGTGATCAAAGTGCCCGACAACTATGGCGATGACGTGGGACTGGAGTTGAAGAGTGGTGCCGGCGCCCCGGCAGATTGCACTTCTAACTTTGTGGTCGATTTTATATGGAAGAGCACTTCTTTTGATAGGTAAAATGTTTATTTGGTTGTATATTTCTGATTGTGGTTGTTCTTTTGTTGTGTTTTGGAATTATTACGCTTGTACTCACAGGTTTCACAACAGTTTCAACTTTTTTTTTTACTTTTTTTGATTTTTAGTTCTATTTTCAAATTTTATGAAAATGTGCATATAACATTAGATTAAACAAAAAGAAGATTTAAGATTTTTATTTGAATCAATTGCTTAGGAGTTATGTTAATTATATGCTGATTTTGAATTATGCAACCTAAAATTTGACTGTATATTTCATTTTATTTTTTTTTATTTCAGAATGCAATTAGCCCTACGTAAATTTGCAGTGGATGACTCATCTGTATCAGGGTACATATATCGTCGTCTTTTGGGCCACGAGGTGGAAGAAGTTTTATTTCGTGTGCACTTGCCCAAACATTTTAGTGCTCCCAACTTACCTGATCTGAACAGGTCTCAGGTATGTAAATTTATAATATAATACGGTGTTTCAATTATCCTACCGTCGATAATTGTTGTCGTTTTAATAGATGAATAGAAAAAAAATAAAGATTTTTAAGTGTAAAATATATTCTTGAAATTGTGTTATTTTTTAAATTAATTCTCTTTTCATCTAACTTTCAGGTGTATGCAGTCAAACATGCATTACAACGCCCCCTGTCTCTAATTCAAGGCCCTCCAGGTACAGGCAAAACTGTTACTTCAGCTACTATTGTATATCAACTAGTGAGACAAAACGGTGGGCCGGTACTGGTATGTGCACCCTCAAACACTGCAGTCGACCAACTCACAGAGAAAATACATAAGACAGGATTAAAAGTAGTCCGCCTTTGTGCTAAGTCGAGAGAAGCTATGGAGTCGTCGGTCTCGTTTCTGGCTTTACACGAACAAGCTCGGGCGCTGGGTTCTGCTGATAGTGAACTGAGGAAATTGACCAGATTGAAAGAAGAAGCTGGAGAATTGTCAGCAGCTGATGAACGAAGATATCGGGCTTTGAGGCGTGCCGCTGAGAGAAGGTTATTGGATGCTGCAGACGTAGTGTGTACTACTTGTGTCGGTGCCGGAGACCCACGTGTCGCAAGGATGCGCTTCCAGTCCATATTGATTGATGAAGGCATGCAGTCTACCGAACCAGAGTGTATGGTGCCGGTTGTGTTGGGCGCAAGGCAGTTGATACTTGTGGGTGACCATTGCCAACTGGGGCCGGTTGTAATGTGCAAAAAAGCAGCAAAAGCAGGACTGAGTCAAAGCCTTTTTGAGAGACTAGTAGTGCTAGGTATTCGACCCTTCAGGTTGGAGGTTCAGTATCGTATGCACCCCGAATTGTCGCGGTTTCCATCTGACTTTTTCTATGAAGGCTCGTTACAAAATGGAGTCAGTGCAGAAGAACGTCGCCTCCATAAAATTGATTTTCCGTGGCCGAGGCCTGATCGTCCTATGTTCTTTTATGTTACTCAAGGACAAGAAGAAATTGCAGGGTCTGGGACGTCATATTTAAATAGAACAGAAGCAGCTAATGTTGAAAAACTTACAACTCGCTTCCTGAAGGCTGGAGTACGTCCCGAGCAGA
This sequence comes from Heliconius burneyi, assembly GCA_018247715.1. Classification (NCBI taxonomy): domain Eukaryota; kingdom Metazoa; phylum Arthropoda; class Insecta; order Lepidoptera; family Nymphalidae; genus Heliconius; species Heliconius burneyi. Next base: position 8,890 of record DWGR01001675.1, on the reverse strand, counting down.
TAGGAATAATAACACCTTATGAGGGTCAAAGATCCTACTTAGTGCAGCACATGCAGTACCAGGGCAGCTTGCATGCAAAACTCTATCAAGAGATTGAAGTGGCGAGCGTCGACGCATTTCAAGGACGGGAAAAGGATATAATAATAATGTCCTGCGTCCGCTCCAATGAACACCAGGGCATCGGTTTCTTAAGCGACCCGCGGCGCCTCAACGTAGCGCTGACTCGCGCAAAGTACGGGCTGATCGTCGTTGGCAACCCGAAGGTCCTTAGTAAGCAGCCGCTGTGGAACCACCTCCTCGCATTTTACAAGGAACGTCGAGTGCTCACGGAGGGGCCGCTGTCCAACTTGAAGGAGTCCGCGATACAGTTTGCGAAGCCAAAGAAACTGGTGAACGCGCAGAACCCGGGCTCGCACTTCATGTCGACGTCCATGTTCGACGCGCGCGAGGCGATGGTGCCGGGCTCCGTGTACGACCGCGCGCGCCCGCTGCGCGACCCGCTGGCCTACGTGGGGCCCGAGCAGGCAGCCATGCTGCACGCGCCCGTGCCACCCGCCGCCTTTGCCGCTCACAGGGGCCTGCAGCGCGCCCAGGCCCCCTCGAGCGCGGCGAGGCACCACAAGCGGCGCTCGCGGCTATCGCAGGAGCCGCTGTCGCAGCAGCCGCAGCTGTCGCTGTCGCAGGGCGCGTCGCAACCGGACTTCAGCCAAGAGTCGACCGTCCAGGACTGCCCGTCGCAGCCGGACGGACTGCTGTCACAGGACTCGACGTACCAAGGCGGGTTCCGTCAATACTGAGTGGAGGCCGCCGTCACAGAACACTCCCCGTGGAATACGGCACTGACGAGAACGGAAGCGTTGCCGCTAACTCGACTCGCGTGTACACGAAGGTTAAGGCCGAGGCCGAGGACGGAGGGGACGGACGGAATGTGCGTCTAGATAGTAGGTAAAACGAGCGTTGCGGCTCGGACTTCACTGGAGTGTACACGGACGAGCGATTCCCGATCTTTTTCGGACGTCGAAGGGATTGCGGTCTCGCCGACGGCGGGGCCCGACGAACTACAGACCCCGTTACACATTGACCTCTGACGAGAAAACGACACATGATTTGCCACGGCATCCACTTACGCATAGCGATAGACTCCCATTTACATAAATCACAAGAATAGTAAATAATAGGGTTGTTTAAAACTTTGGGAATATTTGATATTGGTTCATAGTTCATAGAGAGACAGTTAATCTACGTGTCTACAGCCATTATGCACAAAATTCATGTTTAAAGTTGTTACAATAAATGTATAATTAACATGTACCCGATAAAATCTGAGGTATGGACTCTTCACTCTTAAGTAGATAACTTCTTTATGTTTAAAATAACAAAAAAAAAAGAAATATTAGTATGGTAGAACTATTTGTTTAGGGCATTTCATTACGGTTTTGTTGTCATTAATCATTATCGTCGATTTAAGCAACCATTAAAATCAACGCTGTTAGACAATATCCAGCAATAATATCATATTGCTTTTCCTTCATGAATTGTAACAAAATAATGTATATTCTTTTTTGTACATTGTAATGTTTAAAATGAAATTTTTATTGAAACTAGACAAAAGTATTTATATATATGTTTATAAAAACAATTGTGTTTCTTTTTAAAATTGTGCATCAATTTTTATAAAAATAAAATTAATTGCAAAAATATCGTTTAAATTTTATAGAAATGATATACAAATATGAAATATATTTCAACATCTAAGTTGTTAAAAATATTTATTGTGACGTCTTATACACTTAAAATGTTCTGAATTTTTTACACAAAATTTTGACAATATATTCTGTAGATATAGTTTTTAAATTTAAATCCACTTTAAACATCTCGATTATGTAAAAAATGTCTTAAGTTACGTTTACTCTTGAAAAAAAACCAAATCAACTGTCTGACCTATTTTAACGATTATAAATTTTACTGAAAATGCTCAATTGTTTATATGATTTATTTTATGAAGGAAAATCAATAAAGACTCACCTAAAAATACGATTTTTATTTTTCTCTTTTTATTTGTGTTGTAATAGAAATATATTAAACGTATAAGACTTAAAATAAATGTATGTTGCGCATGTATGTATTCGTGTATCCAGAGAAAACCTGGGAACATAGTGTTAAGAAACTTCCAATCTGTTGAAGTCTGGAGGCATAGAGTGGCGAATTTCAACGCAACGGTTAAATATTGCCTTTCTTCGAGTGGGAATCGAACCCCCAACCTTTTGCTTTTACAGTTGCACGCTTGTGGCCATGCGCCACGACAGGCCTCCAATATGTTGTACATTACGGACGCTAATTTACTAAAACCTATTCGTAAAATTCAACATTTTAAGTTTAGCAGTTTGGGCTGCACATTTATATTTAGATTTTAATAATTAAATTATATTTAAACTGATTTTATATACGAATTTAAATAGTTTTGTTATGACTTTAAAGTAACCATACTCTTCTCTTAGTCATGTAGCATAGTTATTTATTTTGATAGGTTACAATTGTGTCAATACTATCTTTTTTATTAACAAAATAGATAGAGTATCCAATTGAGGGAATATCCGTAAAATAAAAAACAAATAAGATTTTATTGCCCTTACCCTTATTTAAATAAAAAAAAATTTTATAATCCATCCCTCTATTTTAATATATCGCTACGTTAACATAACAACTCTTGCCCCCAAATTCCATTAGGCATTATTGCATTATATACTTAAGCCCCTCCAAAGAAAATAAGTCAATTCTAAAAAAACAACACTTGTGTAATATATTTTTTTATTAAAAAGTAACATGTAAATAAAATATATAAAAATGGTAATATCGAGGCGACTTAAAATAAATAAGTAATTTGAGATTACACACTTGAGATAATTTTTGATTATCCTTCACTACAGTATAACAAAATGCAAATATTTGTTACTCTCTAACAGTTACAAATCTTAATGAAAGTATATATATTTTTTTTAGCTTCATAAAGCCGTATCCAGCATAAAGCAGAATAGGCAGAGGGAAGCTAGTGGGTTCGATTTTCAAGAAAAAATTATGCAGGACAGGGGAAAGAAGTTAACACTGGGTGCTTCCCTCGCAGCTCCTCCTACCCTGCTTTGTACAAATAAGGCCTGAACTGAGAAAAATATAACTGAGAATAACAAATTAGAAGCATGCTTTCATAAAGCGTGCAAAACGCACTATATTTTTTGACATATAAAAGCCTTAAGCACATTAGACTTGTGAAAATATCTTATTATAATGAATTTCATTCAAATCATATTTGAATGAAATTCCTCACATACATAATTAGTTGCCTGAAGTGATAAGGTCATTTTATATTCAGATAAAAAATGTTATTTATAATTAAGCCCAACCTTCATGAATATTTATTGGTAGAAGCTGGTTAATTGACTATATTTTGGGTAATTTTTTAAAGCATTTTACATTAAAATTTTGCAATAAAAAATATTGAACTTTAGCAAGTCAGATAGAATATTTAATTAAAATCTCATTCCAAACTATAGTGCATTAAATAGCAGTAAAATATATTAAAGTTATAATGAATATATTTGGTGTTAGTTTTGAAACTAATTTAATTAAAACAATTAAAATAAAATGTTAGTAACATAAACATATACAAATGCTACCTTTACCAAATATAGTGTGCTATAAACATTTAATATCCTAAATTCAAGAAATACTGGTAAAAAAATTGTAAATAATCTTGAAACTCTGCATATTATTTTACATAATAAATCAGCAAGTAGGTAATCTAAATATACTTCTGTACTCCGCATATCGCAGGTTAGATAGGGAACCCACAGTTAAGAGAATCCGTTTCCTACGCACCTTCTAATTTTCTGCTTTACTAAATATATCACGGTTAAAGTCGAATATCGTGTAGAATTATAGGCGCTACTTACAATTTATATAAATACATTGTATAAAGCTCAATATATAATAATATTCAAGGCCGGTTTTTTTGCGAGATAAATGCAAATTGTTATATGAAAATGAGTAAATTACTTGATTAATGTTATTCTATCATTGTTTTTAGTGATAAAGTTGATTAAATTTTAATTAATAATTATTATTAATAATAAACAATCATCAAATATTAAAGATATTTATATAAGTATGTAAAATAACATACATAAAAAAACTGACATTTTTAAAGAAAACTATATAAAGACCACAAAAAACGTCACATTATCCCCTGAAATATTATTGAGCAAATAAATCAGAGGCTATATAAAAAATGGGTACAGTAGAGTACGGTCGAGGAGTAGTGGCCGCCTACAAGTTATGCTTGCTGGACTTGTGTGCATTGTTTACTCGGGAAGGAAATAATTAAAAATAAGAAAAATCCTAAAATTAAATCTGCCATGCTACCTACAGCTGACTTTAATGCGACCAAAGCACTCACAGATTAATTATAATTTAAATATACAGTTATTTGAATTATAATTAATCTAAATCTATAGTCTGATCTAAAGCAAAGTAATGATGTATATCGTTACTCTTAGTTTTCAAATTCAAAATATTCTTTATTCAAATAGACTATGTAAGCACTTTTGATTCGTCGAGTGAACATACAAACAAAAAGCTAGCTTCGGAAGGCAGTTCTGCTGAGAAGAGCCGGCAAAAAACTCAACAGTTGCTCTTTTCAAAGTCAATGGTATAATTAATTATTACATTAGCTGGCATTATCCTGCATGACATTCAAAAGACAGCAATTCCATGCATATTTATCCTCTAAATATTCTTGACCAGTGTAATAAGCTTTACTTGTTAGAATTTTTTTTACAGTTACTATAAAATTTTGGTAGTGGCAGATTTAGAACACTGTGGAATTTTAATATTGGAGGCGAAAACTTGGCGTAACAATATCATATGTCTATCACTATTTTTACTATGACACTGTATATTTTGTCGAAAAACAATATTATAATATAGAAATTGTGAAGCAATTGTGATAATGCCCGCATCTTTGAAAACATCTCGCAGAGAATCTCGAAATCTTAGATTATAAATATATCTCACGGCTCTTTTTTGGAGAATTTATATCTGAAGCACTGCCCCATAGCAGCATTCTATAAGATAAAATACTATGAAAATAGCTATAGTAGACTAGTCGGGCTGTTTCAACGTCCGTCACGTATTTTATGATTGAGTTATATTAAACAATGAAATAAGTTGGCAAAGCTAATTTACTGACGATGTAAATAATGAAAAAAATCGTAAGATGTTATTTAAATTCAATAAAGAAGAATAAAAACAACGACGAATAAAAATACCAAGAGATTAAATTAATATAAATCACAATTATTTATATATAATTATTTGAAACGTTTTGATTTGATCAAAAATGTAATTATTGCACCATTTGGAATCTGTTCTTCAGACTCAGCTTTACGATTTATTATCGACGTACATTTATAAGCTTATTCGTTTTATTCCCTATAACTATTTTATGTTCACCACATTATCCTTCCTGATCCGCTGGATCATTTTGGTTGAAATTTTTGTATATATTATGTTTCTTAGATATTTAGTGAATAAAATTGAGTCCAGAAGTTGTAGTCAATGTGTATTGCTTACAAAAAAACATTATCTTCTCATAAGCAGAAGTTTCTTTTTTAAATAAACGTTTATTGTGGCAAAGGCGGAGGTTGCACAGCGTAAGTCGGATAGTACGGCGCGAAACGGGGCGGTCCGGCGATCGCCATGTTGTTGCTTTCCCCTCGATCTTGTATGGATCGCGCTGAATATGGAGATTCTTTGTACACTGGTTGGGCTGTTGAAAATAAATAATATTTATAATAGCTATTAAATTATTGGTAGCCGCCACTTAACTTGCAATATCTCAAAAGTGAAGAAAGGTATGGTAGTGTCCACTTTTCGTCAGCATTCAAGACATTGCATATTAAGTGGAGGAACTCAACGCTACAAAATGTCGTACCAAAGCGTGCATGTGAAAATAATTCATTGCATTTACAGTCTGACGCTGTCACACTGCACCTCTGTGGCTTTTAATTACTGGTTAATAAATTATTTAAATAAAATTACTTACAAAGGGTAGGATAAAGTGATTGGTACGGCGGCGGCTGCGCAGGCGCACCGGGCATCACCCACCCGCCAGGGGTGTCACCTCCCATCTATAGAATACAATATATATGTGTATATATATATAAGTGGTACAATACACAACGCCATTCACATGCAGGTTTAATATCCATAAGGTGATTACCACTTCATTTCATTGTTTTTTGTAATAAACGCATAATATTATGTGTAAGTTATACAAAAAACAGCTTTTTTCACACATTCAATTATCCGGATTTTTGATTATTCAAATGCCTAACGTAAACAAATTATGCCAGATAAGCGATTTTCTACTGAACTTACAATCCCTGGTTGTGCTGATTCTCCAGGTGCCACTGGTAGCACAGCTGGTTGACTGGGCGAGGGTAGTTCGCTGGGCGGGGCTGAGGGTGCATTTCCGAGCCCCACTAACGGCACCGTACCTATTGTTATATATTTACGATCCTTCATGTTTATGTGCATGCCTGACACTACACATTCCACCTGGAATTGGATTAAATATTAAATCAAATATATATTTTTGTATCTCGCACACGGCAAGGTACACAGAGGGAACCTGGGAACCTAGTATAATGACAATCAGTCCCCATTAAGACACTTCTGTCTCCCACTTTCCGCCGAATTCTGGAGGCATATCGTGTTGAATGCCGGAACTCAACGCCGCCCTTTGCCGCGTTAGTACAGCGAGGAAAAAAAATATTTAATTTCCTCGAGTGGGAACTAAACACACAATCTGTTAATTAATAATTAGCTTTTTATCGTATAATTATAAGATAATAAACCATTCATACAAGTTCACTCATAAGGTATGCATTGAATTTTCTGTTTTCCATACTAATAGGAAAATTACATGATCATAATCTAAGATTTTTTGTAAATATACTATAAATGAATAGCTGCAAAAGCGTAAAAATGTAGTTTATAGTAATAGTACCTTAGAAGCTCATTATATAGGTAGATACTACTACTACTATACAACATATATAACAGAAGAATGTCTCAAAGAAATTAAAAAACGATTTATATAAAAAATATAAAATACATTAAAATATAATATACAATATCTTAAAAAACACATAAATACATATAATGTAAATTACATTTAAAGAATGGATAATATAAGAATAAGATGGAATCGCACCTTTAAGTCATAATCCAAATCTATAATGTTACAATTAACAAGATTCGACGGAGGCATGGGTGGTACCTCCATACTCAAATTCCAATGTTTAGTTGTACCCGCTGGAGCCGGACCTTCTTGGACAGTTAAAATGACATCTTTGGTTTTCTTTGTCACTGATGATGGAGATGTTGCTCTATATGTGACTACCTTGAAAGATATTTGAAATTATACATGACAACTTTAACATGGCAGTTCTCGGTTTGATCACCATTTGGTTCTCGGTTTGATCAACAATGAATTAATTTTATTATCATTTCTTCTTTTTGAGTTTTGACACTTAATAAAGAATGACTTGAAAATTGGCTGGTACCTGGTGAAACGAGTGTTTTAACCATATGTTCTCTTAGCCTACCCTATAAGGTATAATTATACATACGATCATGTGGACCACAACTTTGTACTACTTTTTTTTATGGAAAAAGGACAAGGCAAATGAGTGTTGGCGTCACGTGAAGGTAAGTGATCACCACCGCCCACAACCCCGTGCAATACCAGAGGAGCTACAAGTGCGTTGCCGGCCTTTAAGTTGGAGATAAATGCGCTTTTTGAAGTTACCTACGTCATATCGACCTGGAAACACTGCCGCTATTCAACAGTTTCGTAGCGCGTGAAAGAAAATTCCTACGAAACCGCAAAGTAGTGGAGTGCCACGTATCCAGGTGGTGTGGATGATATTTAAGTTTGTGCCATGCGGTTAGAAAATTTGGCGGCAGGTAACTGGCCAAGCAGTTCTTCAGAACACTCCCCATGATAAATGTGATAGAGAACGCACAGCCAGGAAATGTCTCTACGCAAAGCCAAAGTGTAAAGCCTTTCACAGCTCGTTGGGTCCCTAATGATTCGAACGGCTCCACATTGTATGCGATCAAATGGGTCAAGCTGATACTGGAGTGCACCAGCCCAGAGATGAGAACAGTACTCCATAGGAGGTCGAACCTGGGCCCTATATAGGGCCAATCGGTGTTTGACGTGTAGTACCGTCTCGCTCTGTTGATGACCCCCAGTTTCTTCGAGGCCAACTTGGCTTTGCTTTCCAGATGATCGCGATACTGGCAGTCACTCGAAATATTAAGGCCCAATATGCTGATACTGGGCGCAGCTGTAAAAGAAGACATTCTCGAGGGATGCCTCAACAGAAGACACAAGTTTATGCCGGCACTGTTCAGAATTTTCCTGGGAAAGACTTGCGGCTGGAGTAAACAGCGTCTACCGTGCTATCATCTGCATAGCAATAAATGCTAGAATCATCTAACACAGGTCTTCCCAACATTTTCTTGCTCGAGGACCACTTTTATATCAATATTTCTAGCAGGGACCACTCTGTAGGAATAATTAATATAAGCTGTGATAATAAATCGGCTCCAACGCCTCACCGCACTAAAATTTAAATTGTTCGCGGACCATTTCTAGGCTTCTGCGGACCACTGGTGATCCGCGGACTACTGCTCTTGTTTTTTATGGAAAAAGCATGGCAAACGAGCGTACGGGTCACCTGATAGTAAGTGATCACCGCCGCCCACGACACCGCGTAACACCAGAGGAGCTACTGGTGCGTTGCCAGCTTTTGAGGTGGTTGGG